>QEPB01024463.1:0-27610 GCA_004480015.1 Atta texana
TGTTCTGATCGAGTATGTTTTGATCGTAAGAGGAATATAAAATAAATCTGTTTGTTTCAGATTTAATACAGCCATTTCAAATTGCTTAATAAATTTAGTTTTTAAGGATATATTATTTGATAAATCTACTATAATATAATATATTTTTCTTGTTGTACTATCATAAATATTTGAGGTTTTTCCTCCATAAGGGCACTTTATCTCTAATAACTTTACAATGTCTTTGAAAACAATACCATCAGGCAAGTAGTCGAGCCAAGGATTATCAATCTACATTCGATTACAGTAGATTTTATTTCTCTATATTTTTGTCAAGTAAGTGGTTCATTTTCTAGCCCGTGTCTCACATATTTGTTTGTTAAAATTAAAATTCAACAAAAAATGTAAAATTCTTTAGAATAGAACTTTAATGATTTTTGCTGCCAATCCAGATTTTTATTTTTTGAATAAATTAGCAATTGATAACATCTTGATCCTGTGATTCTGAATTGATGTTCTTTTTTCCGCAAAGGAAACATTTAGTTTCTATGCTATATATATATGCTATGTATATAATTGAATTATATTCTTCGAATAGTTATCCACTCGAGTGATACAACACTCTTTCGATGATATATCTAAAGACATATTAGATAATTCTAATATTTGCGCTGATGATAAGTTGTCCACAATAGCATTTATTTCAGATAAGATATCTGGCAAAGAAATATTTGTTTTTTTTCAAGATCTTTCTTTTAGGACTATGTTTTCCACACCTAATTATTAAAAAAACTAATTTAACAAATAAAAATTAAAATGCATAAAATTTATTGGTAAAATACAAAAATTTTAAAAATACACATTTTATGAAATTATCAACTAAGAAATAAGATGCATAAGTTTACCTATTAAGTATATAGAATTATAAATTGAAAATACTACTACAAAAATATAAGAGATTTACAGCGCAGTCACATCTAAGATATTTAAAATTTAAAAATTAAGAATATATATTGTATTCATAATATCTAACTTCGATATGTACATTTGTTGTAAATAAATGTTGTACATTTACAATAATTTAGACAGCCCAATCTTATTTCTTATTTTTAAAAAAAAATTTAATTATTTACAGTCAATCATTAGTTATATCATCTCAAAAAGATACCTTAATCAAATGCGTCATATATGATGATGAAATTGTGGATAATTTCGATTTAATAAATGAGCTTTTCTCGCTTTTGATTTTTCAATGTTAAAACATTTATGTTCTGCCAATGGAGCTACCTTACAAGTGTCTAATACCGCCGTATGAGGAAAATTCCACATGCATTTTTTATCAGTACAAGATATTTAATCTAATTTTTCGATGTCTCTCTTAAATTAAAAAAATGCTTCGTTTATAAACATAAACTATGTTTCAAACTATATTTTCGTCAAACTATATTTAAAAAATGATAATTGCAAGAAAACAATAACAAATTAAAATTTGTATACATTTGATTATTTAATAAATTATATACATAATATTATGTACATAATGTACATAATATTTAATATATATAACTAATTGTAATATACGTATATGTATATTGCTTACCGATTGCCGAAAATAACATAGCAATCATGTGCTTGCACTTGATACTTAACCAGCCTTGCATGTGTACATTGAGTTTATTGTTCTATTTGCATTGATTTTTACTTGATAGGATACTTGATGGGATAACATCTCTCATATTAGAGATTTGTTGAAGCAGAAACAAAGCAAATTATAGATATCTTCAGTTTGTTCTGCTATGCCATATGCCAATAAATGATCAGTTCAACAAATTTTCACTTTCAATATAGTTACGCGTCAAAGGTGAACATTCCGCGAAGTCACAAATATTTTTTATGCTTCAATGCATCTTCAAAATATTTTATACTTGCAAACTATACTTGTCCGTACGAATATAAAATATCAACTGTTCGAGATCGAGCTTCTGATGAAAGAGTTTTTATTTCCTTAGATATGCAACTTTTTATCAATAACGATCGCTAGCCGAAATTAATATCGTTTTTTGAAGGATTATTTAAGCAAAACAGCAGAGCCACAATAACAATTAGCTTGAGAACGATACACACAAAACACATTTGAAAGTTTTCCATGTTAATAAATATGGCAGTGCGCCTTTTTCAAGATTATCTACACCGCGTGTTCAAATTCGTACAGGTTAACCTCAGTGTTATTCTCAGTGTTATTCTTATTTGAGGCGACCATGTTGGACATATGACGTCACAACTTAAAATCCCAATAAAATAATTATGTTACGATTAAAAAAAATCAAAAACCTTCCATAAATTCTACTTAGTTTTTTCTGTCAGATAATAAAGTTATTAAATAAAATTGTGTCAATTATAATAAAATCGAACTTCATCAGTTACATTGCTGTTGTTCAATTGAACATAAACGGAAACATGAAGTCAACGACAGGTCGAAAAAATAAACATACAATTATTGATAAAAATCGTTATTGGTTATTCTTTTTAGCAGTAGGGTAAAAATGCAAGTGGAGCTATGGCAGCCACCTAACGTCATCGAGAGTTCCATTGTCACCCTTTGCTTGTTTCCAAAGTTAAATAATCAAGTATAGCTCCGTACTAGGCTTATGAGCCTATCTTTGCTCCAGCTAAATCCTTGAATGTTAAAAACATGTGACTTCAGGATCTATATCTCTTGCAGGCAGAGGGTAGGGACACAGATAGTGCACGCTGTCCTCGATTTCCTATCCATAGGCAATTTTTCTGTTTGAGCAGTCTGATGTTAAATAATAAATGCTCTGAGAGGCAAATGTCTTGTAAGAAGACCTATGCCCATTCTCAGTTTGTCTATTCCCATTCAGCTATCAGCTTTTTTGTTCTAGTCAGATTAGGTTGTTTCATTATTGCTTGGCCTGCCAGCAAATCCTTCGCTTCTCTCCAGGAGTTTAAGTATCCCCACTTCAGCATTTCTTTGATCTTTCTTTTACCTAGAGTCAAGGGAACTCCGATCGATGGTCTGTTAAGTCGGGTCCATTCTTGTACCCAGCTTTGCTAGCTCGTTCGCCTTCTCGTTGCCAGATGTATGCTCTGGTGTTGACCCATAATAGGGTCCCTAAACTTCGTTTGTTTCAAGGACTTGCATACAGTCCCAAACTACAGCCGGTTCTATAGAGATCTTTGCAAGTGCAGCAATAGTTGCTTTGCTATCTGAGCAGATGAAGATGCGATGCCTGATTCTTCTATCGATCAGGAGGATCTGCGAGGTGGCAAGTATCTCAGCTTGAAAAACTATGGACAGCCTCTCTATTGGTATGTTTTCTTCGTGATTGGCGTTGAGATTGTAAATGTCTATTCCAAAACGATAATTTGCTTTTGATTCATCTGTATCATACGTTTCCACGTTTAGATTAGAAAGTTGGGAGTTTGCCAGTCCTTCTTACATATCAGAATTTAAAGGTCTTCCCCAGTCGATGTTTTTTGAGGATTCTATCTTGCTTCAATGTAAAGGGGAGCCTATCGGACAGACCCAGTCTAGCGTGGCCAAGCCTGATTTTTTTACACTCCCCCTGACATTTCATTCAGTATGCTACTTGTCTTGCTATGCTGATGATCACTATGCTCAAGAACGGAGATGCTACTTCCAGCGTTTCGGTTGGTATGGTTTTCATATCCCCTGTCGCAACTCTTAAGTATTCCCTTTGAAGGTTTTTGAGCAGATTCCTTGTCTCCATCTTTTCCACTCTTGACTACCAGATCGCAACATATGTTAGTAATAGAATCATTTTGTAAAGCCACAGCGCAATCCTGGGATTTATTCCTCAGTTCTTGCCCATGACTCTTCTAAATTCACACGGAGATATAGAGTTTTTTCCTCTTTTCCTTGAGGTATTTTCCAGCTCAGCTTTGAATCCAAATGTATTCCTAGATACTTCACTAAGCTGATATAATTTATTTCTTTACCTCAAAGGCTCTATTGACTTAGGCTTGTATTTTCTGATGAAAATAGCCGAGGTTTTTTCCAGATTTGCCATCAGTTTCCTCGTCCTGCACCAATTTTGCACGATTATCAAGGCTTCGTCCATACATTTCTTGAGGGTCATGAGAAAATTGCCTCTGGTAACTATAGCTACTTATCTACATAACCGTAGACCTGGAAACCAGACTCCTTCAGTTTTGTGAAGAGCTAATCCACTTCCAGGCACCATAACACAGAGAGAGAATCCCCCCCTCTCTTTTTCTGTGAACAGCCCGACGCTTCTCAATGGTACCATGACTGATAGTAAATTTTCTGCCCTCCAACATTTGAGTCTAGTTGAGTCTAGTTCACAAGTGCACTTAAATTTTGTGTCTTATCATGGCATCTTTCATCGACGAGATTGAAGTGCTACCAAAAGCTCCTTCAATGTTGATGAAGATGCCCAACACATATCCCTTATTCAGCCAGCTGAGTTTCGACTCCGCTCACTAAGTGATGCAGGGTTGTATTCGTTGATCTGCTCTCCTTGTAGGCGTACTAAGAAGAGTTCAGTGGCTGAGTGGGAAGGGGATATTTTTCAGATTTCTGTCAATCTCTCTAATGTCTTCAGAATGAAGGAGATGAGACTGACAGGTCAGTAGTCTTTAACCATGATGTAACCTCTTCTCTCTGGTTTGGTATAAACACCACTCTGGTGCCACTCTAGGCCTACGGGTTGTCTCAACTATGCTAGCTCTAAGCTCTGACCCTTGTCAGAAGGTTCAACATATCTATATCTTTTTTTTGAGCAGCATTGGGTAGATGCCATCTGGCCCCGGTCTTGAAGGATTCGGAGGTCTTTATGGCCCATTTGACTCAGCTAGCTACTTTTGCTGTCAATAACTATTCCCTGGACTTGTGTTGTTTAGCTCCATGATGAGCACAGCAAGTGTTCTCCTGAAAATCTGGAAAGTGAATAGAAATTAGATGTTTAAGAGTTTCCTCTGTTGTCTCAGTGTTGCTTCCGTTTGAGAGCTTTAAGCAGCTCAAATGGGAAGAATTGTTTTTGCTGAGGATTTTGTGTAGCCTGGATGCTTCAGGAGCATTCTCAATGATTTCACAAAACTCCCTCCAGCTTTCTTTTAGCGATAGTTACCGCTTTACTATAACAGTGTTATGCTCTATAAGCTTCCCAATCCGCTGTTAAATTTATCTTTCTTGTTGAAGAACCTTCTCACTTCCGACTTGTGTTTCGAGAGCTCTTTGCTGTACCTTAACACCTTGGTCGATGGGTACTTCGGTTTTTCATGGCAGGCTAGGTCTCTTTTATTGCGTAACTCACATATTGAGCGAATTCTCTTTGGAGTGAAATCTGATTAGAGCGTTCTTTGGGAGATGACCTCAAGGTTTTGCTTTTCCAGTTTTGTTATTTTAGGGCGTTCCATCCATTCTAGATTTTCCACATGTCTGAAAGCATATCTTATCTGCTTGTGGTCCGATTCTGATGGTTCTCCGGATACTCGATGTTCAGTATGAATTCATGGAGGCTCTTCTCTCTTGAATTTATTTTCGAACTCCCCCGCCTTATACTATATGGGACTTTTCATTGCAACCTAAGAAGAGTGCGAGCCTCCGTCTTTTCATTGTTCCCGTAGCTCTACGTTCCTTTACTACGTAATTAAAATATCGGAGGTAGAGATGATTAATTGTTTGCAAAAGTTTCTTCCCAGTTTTGATTTCCTCTAAGATCAATTGATTAATGCGATGTTTAGTCCATGATACTCTTAAAATGGGTCTATAGACCCACATCTCAAAGGCCTCTATTCTTTTCCTGTCAGCTTTCTTTATCCACGTCTCTGCTACATATGTGGCAATCGGAAAGATAAAAGCATTCGCTAATTTGAGCTTTGTCGTCTTTGTTATCGCCATATCCTTCCATATTTTATAAATTTTTTAGCAGTTGCCATTTGCGCCATAATCAGCCTTCGGTTTCTTCTTCATCTTCCTTTGTTTGTGACTAGTGACCTCAAGTAAATGAACCTGTTAACTACTTCGTATTCAGCAATCTTTTTTATGTGTGGTGAGTTGTTTTTTGCCCTATTATATCAACTATTATTATTTTGGTCTTATTTTGATTTAACGTTAGGCCAGTTCCTCGTAATCCTACAGAGTCTATCCATGAGTTCCATCTCCTTCATGCTAGCAATTATGAAAATGTCATCCGCCATCTGATATTATTGATCTTCCTCTCACCGAGCGATCTCCCTTGCCAGTTATCTAAGATCTTCCTCATAACATATTCGCTCTATATATATTGAATGAGGAGAGGGGGAGGGAAGGATAATATGCATCCTTGCCTCTTACTTGGACCTAAAAACTGCTCGAATATCAATTCTGGCTATATTGAACTGATATAAACTACGGATCATCTGAATCATATTGCGGGATTCTCATTCACTCCAGTATCTCCCAAAGCAAGTTCTATCTTATTTTGTCAGAAGCTTTATTGTAATCCACAAAGCAGAGGAACATTGATATGTTAAATTTTCTTGCCTTTTCTATTAACTGTCTGGTATTTAAAAACTCTCGTATCTTTACCTGGAACGAATCCAGCCTGTTCCTCTGAAATCTGAGATAGTAGGAATGATTTTAGTGCTATGGATAATATGTAGTACTTTGCTGGCATGTAATATTAACTATCGTTCTGTAATTCGCATATTCTAAAGGGGCCTTTTCTGAAAATTAGGATAAACGTTGTTGTTCTCCAATCTAATGATCATGTATGTATTTGTCTCCCATATTGTGTTGCGGATCTTATGCATTATCTCTGTTTCTCTTTTCCTCATAGACTTCAATATTTCCGCCGTTATCTCATCTTCACCAGGCAACTTCCTTGGTTTTAATCGTTTCATTGCTTCTTCTATCCCTTCATACATTATTAAGGATTCTCTTGGTGTATGTGTTTTCCTCTAACAGGTCATAATTATCTCTAAAGCTTTTGGTAATATTCCTTCCACACCTGCGCTATTCCGGGCAAATTATTTACTATTTCTTCCTAATCGCTTTTGAATGTTTGCGTGACTTGAATTTCCTAGGTAAATATTTCACTTTTTTACTTATGTATTCATGCCGGTTGGAGTGCCTCTCTAGTTCTTTACATACATTAGAGATTGCTCATTCTTATCTATCCTACTTGCTGATCTTATGTCTCTGTTTGTTTTGTCTAGCAGGAATTATTTGTCATCTTTCCTATTGAACTGTTTTATGGTTCTTCTCTGCTCTACTAGTTGAAGTGTGTAATCCGACATCCAATTTTTCTTATTAGTCCCCGTCGATTTAGGAATTTGGTTTATGACTTCTGTGATTCAATTCCTTATTTTTTGCCATACTATGTTTGGATGACCAGTTCTGGGATTCCCACTTCCTCCAGCCTATTTTGAAATCGTTCCGCATCTGTCACCAATATTCGTACTCCCTGTACTGTGCTTTGGTTGATTGTTTGATCCTTGTCCACAGTAATTTATAATCCGACCCACATTCCATATCAGGTTTTGCCTTCGCGTTAAGCATCGACAACCTCCATCTAGACTTTATTAGGAAATAGTCAATCTGATTTTTTACATTGCCTCCAAGACTGGTCCATGTGACAGTCTTCTAGGGTACTGTCTAAACATAGTGTTAGTGATTATTATGTCATTTTTGACAGCGATGCTCAGGAAAAGCTCTCTATCATTTTTTTCTCCTTACCCATCACTTTTAGGTCATCAGTAGTGGTAACGCTTCCAACTTTTGCATTGAAATCACTCATTATCACCCATTATCACCAGGAGTTCTTTGGCGGGTACTTTGGCTACCTGTTGTTCTAAGAGTATACATTTCTTCGATTTTGTCGTCTGATCTTCTGCAGACATATTGTATATTGTATTATATGGAGTGTTATGTTGGTTGCGTGTCTAAGGTGATTGCAATAAGCTGATCGCTGATGAGCGTTGATACGGAGCGAGTCTCTTATTGACAACAAATGCTATGCCGTTTCTTTCCATTTTGTCGGCTCCCGAAATGTATATGATTGTTTAGAAATGTCTTCTATCTTTTCAGTGGATTTCTATGCTGCAAATATCGATGTGTTTGCTGTCTAATTCCTTCTCCAATATGTGGCGCTTCCCTATTTGGAGCAGGCTCCTCACATTCCAAGACTATTTCCAACGATTTCCTTTGCTGATATTTCCTTCCTATCGCTGATTTCGCAAGCGGAGCCTGGTTGCATGCATCCGCCTGCCCGGTAGCACATTTCACATTGGGCTGTTCGAGTCGCCCGAGCGCTGGTTACCTGATATTTCACATCCTCTACCACTCATTATTCATTGGTGTGTTCTCATGGGAAAGATTAATCAGGTGGTTTCCCATTGCCAGCCTGATCTTGAAACCATTGATTTTCTAATGGTTCCTCCGCCTTTAGGAACGATTTCTCTCAAGGACAACAAGGTGCCCTACTCAGTTTCTGGGTTTTAATTCCCTAGGTTGAGTGTAACGCTTATCCCGACGCTCAGTCGGTCCCCTTCTGCGTTAGCCATCTATAGTATTGTCCGCCTTTTCCCACGTAGAGGTGCAGATCGAGAGTTTCCTTTCATCAAGTATGGCCATGTTGGCATTTCTTTCCACTTTCTAGAGCTTCAAAGGGCAAACTTTGTCGTCTAAATAGTACATTATATGCGTTTGCATCATTTTTACATAAGATTTTACATGAGCTTATTACAAACCAGAAGCTTCGTAAATAATAGTTTTGAATTATACAAGATGTTGTTTAGTAAAAAAATCGGGTAAACTTTTACATTAGGGAACTCTTTGACGATCTTGATCTTGACATACATTGTCAAAGTTATGATCCTGAGAACTTCAACAAGTATTGGCCGACAGTCGATATTCATTAAAAAGTTACAAATAAAAAATGTTTAAGAAATAACATCACATTTCTGTTACACATATGCAATATTAAGTATTATATTGCACCTCTTGCTACTTAGAAACGTTTTTACACAAAACAAAATCCTCAACCTTCTGAAAATAGATTTCCTGCTTTAAAAACAAAAATTGTCTTTGAAAACATTAATTTCTCGTATAATTTTTTTTTAAAGCAAGAATTTGCTTTTAAAGTAGAAAATTTATAGTTTTGTTCTGACTTTTTTTTAAATTCTCTGCTTTAAAATAGGTTTTAAAAATAAAAGTTGTAAACTGATGAGTTTTATATAATATAAATAGATATATAAATATAGCAAAACTCTATTGTACTATACTACAGAAAAATTTAAATTGAAGATATTGAGTTATTTGTGATACAATTTAATTTTATACAATTAAATACACATTTATATTATCAACTTTTTTTATTTATAACTTTTAAACAAACAGTGACCACCTAAAACCTTTTGAAGGTCACTTAGAATTATGACCTTGACAATATATACCAAAGTCAAGATCATGGAAGAAGTGTTATCTAATGCAAAGGTTTACCGATGTTTGAGTAGATTCCAAGTTTATAAGAACAAAAATACAGTTAAATAAATAACAATGTGATTTATAAAATAAGTGTAATTGTGATGCATCGTACATCGGTCAGATAAAGAGATTGAAAACCAGAATTACAGATCATAAGAAAAATATTCAAGAGGTGTCCAGACCCAGGTAGCAAATTGTAGTCATTTTGATGTCAATAGTTCGTCATTTTGAATTATTGACGTAATCATGTGATCTATTTAATGACGTAATTTTTACCAATTAATGACGTCATTTATTTATGACACATTTACAATATTATACTTATTGATGTCTGATGACTAATCAATGATGATGTAACGTTATTAGTGATTAATTAATAACATCATTTATTTATGTCATTAATAATACAAAAATAATGATGTATTTCCGACATATTTGATTTATTTAACGTTATGTGGCTGTGACAAATCCACATCATTTTTATGATAATAGGACGTTAGATTCGTTAAGAATGACCAATTAATTATAGTCAAATAGATACCTTGCTACTAGAAAACATTCAGTCATCAGTGATCATATCCTAGCTATAATAAGATTATGTCAAAATGACATCATTTTTTTGGTTCGTAAACGTCATCAGTTACTTGTCATTTAGACATCACTATGACATGTTATTGACATCAAAAAAGTCTATTGATATCATTATTGTTATGCCATAAGAACGTCGACAATTGATGTAAAAATGAATTTATCTTGTCAACAAGCTGACGTTATTTATTGTATTTTGACCTAAAAATGATGATAAATAATGTGAGCTTGTTTACTCGATTTTTAAACATCAATTGCAATACTTTGTAAATCTAATGATTTTACAATTAGCACAGCAGCGCTTATAATATGGGATCTACAATAGAAATCTTAACAGTCTTAACAGTTGCAGGATCTTAAATCGTAGAAAATTCACCAATCATTGTCGATATTCGTTAAATATATACAAAAGGGGAACCACCTCCAATGACCTTGATCTTGACAAGCTCATGACCCTAACTTCTAACAAATTTTAGATAGCGATCGCTGTTCGTTAAAAAGTTATTAACAGTCAAATTAATAGTTTTCCTGTTTTACATGAAGAGTAATAAGATGACTTTAGACAGAGAGAGGTTTGAGGTAGACAAATTCAAGAAATACAACTTTCTAAGCAAAATGACTTTCACTCCATCTTCCCCTGCTTAGGGACATACGACTTTCACACGAAGCGACTTTCGGAGTCACTGAAACGGGNCTTTGTGTAGAAGTCGTACGTCCCTAAGCAGGGGAGAAGGTGGAATGAAAGTCGTTTTGAAAAATTGTAAAATATATTTTAAAGCAGAAAATTTCTGTTTTATATGTAGAAAAGAGACATCTTTCAAACTTCTTTTGTTAACTTTTTGATGAACGACGGGCAGCGGTTGAAACTTGTTGAAGGTTATTCAAGTTTATGATCTTAACAACATACATTAAGGTCAAAATCAAATTGCTCCTCTAATCTGAATTTTTATCAATCGTTCCGTGTCGCTTTGTTTGTGTCCTGTCGGACGATTGTTTCTTGATGTGAAATACTTTTTTATGTTGTTATTATAGGAATTATTTTTATTGCTATTATTTTGTTCATCGGAAAAAGAGAGAGCGCTTTGATTTTATTACTGATTGTTGTAAAGAATATCATCTTTATTAAATATCTGTTATTAATGAAGATAATATTTCAGATTAGAGAATTCCGCCCCCCCCCCTCTTCCAATAACTAAAACTTATTGGAGGTTATTCAGGGTAATAATCTTGGCAACATATATCAAGGTCAAGGTCTTTGGAGGAGGGGATCTTTTAATCTAGAATATTATTTAATCTTGTTTATTTGAATCATAGAATGGATGTTTTTTTCATCAAATTTAGAATGAGAGAAGAAGAATATTCGATCAAATTGTTCAATACTTACATCTTTCTTGTGCTTGATAGGATGATTTGAATTAAAATTAAGGAATCTTCCGAAGTTCATTTTTGAAAATATCAAAGATTTTCCTTCTCTCCTCTATCATTAATCTCACATTTAAAAACTAATATCACATTTATCATTATATTTTATAGTAAGTTCTCTCGTGATAAGAGCTTAATTCATTGAGTATCGATTCGATTTTGTCTTGGCGCCGAGAGTATGATGTCATCCATGTAAAGTAAAACGGTATGAAATTAGTGATTGTGAAGACATCGTTTTTAAGTTGTATAATGTGTTGTATGATGTTGACTAGTATAGGTGACAACGAAGATCCCATGGGCATATCGAAAACTTGTTTGAATAGTTTATTGTCAAACATAAAAAAGGTTGAATTTAATATAATTTTAACTTTTATAAACTTAGTTTTCGATCATATTATTATGAATAGAGCTCCATCGTAGTTCTATGCTTTTCATAGTCGAATCTGATGGAATATTTGTATACATGGAAATGAAAGAAACAATTTTATAGTTAGAGTCTATCTAGTCTATTATTAATTCGTTCATTTATTGACTAATTCATTACTGTTTTTAATGTAACTAAATATAATATAACTGAAATTTTTGAAATGGATTTATTTATTGTTTTTCATTGAAATTTTTCTTGTCATTTTTACCTACCTGTTTTTTAAAAAAGTTGAGAGAGGACAAAAGGGACTATTAATGTAGTTCACAGTTAGTCTTAATGAATTGCTCTCTTTGTAAACTTTCAGCAACTCATAAAGGTAAATATTGAAAATAACGGACCCAACTCCTATGATCTTGATCTTGACATATATTGTCAAGATCAAAGAAATAGATTTTTTGCTTTAAAAATTGTCTTTGAAAACATTAATTTCCCATATAATTTTTGTTTTTAAAGCAGGCATTTATTTTCTGCTTTATTCCGTGCGAGCATGCGTGCGTGCATAATAATTGTTTTATCGCAGCGAGAGTCTTCCGTCTGCGTTGAACAGTGAACTACGTCGCTCTGGCTACTTTCTGTATGCGTCTCGTTAGTCGCTATTTTTTATTATAATTTGAAAATTAAACTTCGGACAAAATTTGGCAAAGAAAAAATCGTCTTAAAATTAAGTTATGATACTTTAAGGGCAAACATTTATTCTGAAGCACTTTTTCTAGTCCTTTAAACTGAATTTTATTTGTGGTATTATTGCGATAGTTTAGTTTGCGGGAATTTGTGTTTCAAATCCGAAAAATTATTTCGGCGAGCAGTTTAAAGAACTATATACGTATAGTATAAACATTGAATAATATAAGATTCAACTAGATCTTTAAATGGCATTTATCTTTTCTTATGAAATACCTCTTTGATAGAAATTTCCTCGTCCAGTACCACGAACGTCCAGTGTCACGATACTTTGCCATTGCTTTGTCACGCCATAACCTTATAAAAAATCTGACATGATCCAAAAAGGCTTAATCTTGCGCTTGATATGGACCTAATATGGAAATAGCTTAGCATTCACAGTAACATTTATTAAATTGTTTAACGCCTACCCAGACTTGCGCCTCACATGAAAATCATTTACATGATTTGTAATCTTTATCATAAATTTTATTACCGTGGATCAGGTGATTCTGAGTTTCTATGTTTTTGCTTATTTTTTCAATATTACTGGGAAGGTTTCTGTTAATGTGATTAATAACACGTTCTTTAAATATTGTCATGCTCGCTGATTGGTGACTGAGTTTTTATTTACCCTAACTGATTACTTTGTCGAACGTTCATGAAACAAAAAATTGTGGAATTCACTGGACGTACAATATGTATATTGTATAATATAATTCTTCTAATTTTTCCTACATATAAAAGTATTGAGGTAAAGATATGGAAAAATCAAAATAATTTTGTGATTATTTTATACTTTATTCTAGACTTATATTGATATGAAATTTAGAATATCTCGTGAAATATTAATTTTTTAACAATCTTAATATTTTTATGCATAGAATAATCAAATAAATAAATGTAAAAACGCACATGCTTTAAAAAAAATATATATATAGTTAAATATTGCAAAATGCGTAATTTTTTTAATGAGTGATTATGTTTCTTTTTTTATACCAATTGATTCATCTCATTTTTCTATGCATAAAAATATTAAGGTACAATGATAAAAAAAATGAATCGAGATATTTTATATTTTATTCAACATGTGACAGAATAAGTATAAAATAATTCGGAAATTATTTGGCTTTTTCAATATTTCTATCTCAATATTTTTATATGAATAAATTAAAGAAAATATGTTACATAAAATAAATTATATAATTCCATTTTTAAGAAATAATAATAATTTTTATGTAATCTTAAAGTATTAAGATTTTTCAAAAACTGATTTTATCATTATTTGCGCTCCTCTAAGCAACACAATTTTCTTTTAAAATGTTTTTTCGTATTTTATATATTTTTCGAGACTGTTTAAAACAAAATGAGATTGTATATCCTGTTTATAAATACTTCTCGTAAATTATTAATTTTTACATACGATTTTTGTTCTTTAAAGCAATATTCCTGACAACTATAAAATCCTGTTCATGCAAGGAGGCGGTACTGCCATTTTTGCAGCTATTCCTCTTAATATTATGAATACAGGAACTGCGGATTATTTAGTAACTGGTGAGATCGTAATTTTTATATCTTTAATAAAATAGGATAAAAAAATTAAATAAGATAAGATAAAAAAATTTCGTAATTTAAATTTCATTTATTTAGGCTCATGGTCTGCAAAAGCAGCAAAAGAAGCAGCGAAATATGGAAAAGTGAACATGGTTTTGTCTAATATGACAAAATACACAGACATTCCGCATCCTTCCACATGGAACTTAAACGCGAATGCATCATATGTTTATTATTGCGCTAATGAAACTATGCATGGTAAACAAAAATATTTTGAATTGTTTTATTGTATTGTTTTAATCTTGCTTACAAAAATAAAAAAAAACGAGATATAAGTCGATTGTAAGAGGAAAGTAGAAGTATGAATGAAACTTTTAGATAGCGTAAATTGATGAAAAATAAAAGAAGTGTTTTAGTGAGCTGTGTTTTAGAAGTGATCTCTTAGGCTTTTTTTTCGTTTCACTGTTACAATTTACGTTTTTAGAGGATCCATTGTATCTTTTATCATTTTATCTTTATGTCATTTTACCTTCGACTTACATCCCGGTCTTTATTTTTGTTAAGAATTATGTACGGATATATGTGTACTAAAATATATATGTTTCCAGGAATTGAATTTAATTTTATCCCGGAAATAAATGGCATACCACTTGTTGCTGATATGTCATCTAATATACTTACGAAACCTTTTGAGGTATCTAAAGTAAGTATCCAAGTTAAATATGAATATCTTCAAACATATTGAATTATATTGTGTTTGATGAAATTTCGTTTACTTACATCATGTAGTACGCATTACGTTTCACTCTTGTCAATGATAATAGGAAATTTTGAAATTGCTCGCCGGAATTTGCTCGTCGGAGCCAAAGTTCGAGAAAAGCGTGAAAAACTAAATCGTTTTACTAAATCGTTTAAAGAATGTCTTTATTTACAGAACTTTCTATATTAACAATAGTTGTTAGGAAATCTATCTACCGCCAGATGAGTTGCGCGGATCGCAGTGCACGAATATGCAGGCTATTATAGACTCTGCAGGCCCGACTGCAGTATCCGATTCGGGTTAATCGATCATATTTATTGATATTTACCGACAATTGCCACTGACTTAATTATATAGAAGAGTAAAATTAAAACGTAAGATTAATCTCGGACGAATTGTGTCGCAATATAATATCTATGTTGAAAATCGAAACATAATACTGGCTAAGTTTCAGATATTCTGGCTGATAGATTCGCAGAATTAAGGTCTTTCTCGAACTTCATTTATTAATAATATTTTCGAATCGTAATAGTTCCAAGTTGTTTCTTTTTTAATGCCATCTTTCCCAACTGTTTCTTATGGATATTTACGAACTATTTTTTCTTATATATAATCGCTAAATTTTACAAAAAGTATCTTTATTCAGAAATATGATTCCCTATATGACAATGGTTGTTAGGAAGAAAATCTATCTGCTGTCAAGCGTTGAATGATTAAATCTTGTATTTCTATACTGATTCTGATTCTGATTGTAATTCTGAATCGCTGACGACACTGACTCGAAAAATAAACTCAAATCTAAACGCGAGTTGACCCAGTCAGTCTCATTAGGATTGGGATCCACTGAGGATCAGTTAGAATCGAGTCGATCTGCAGAGTCAGTGGTCTTGCATGGACTTAAGTGTGTATGACGACTACGCATAAACGATTAGAGATATGTACAAGGTTATGTATGGATCGTTAATATACAAGAGGTTTTGAGGTATAAGCTGATCGCAATTGTGAATGAGCCGCAAATATGTACAGATGGGTGCAAACAGAGCCCAGATCGCGAATATATTTTAACGATTACAAGCTGGTTGCGAATATATATTCATCTGCAAAAAAAATGGTACACTGAAAATTTAAGAAATATTTATTAAACTTCAAATGATCATAACTTCGTAAATAATAAAGGCAAAAATATATTTAAAAATGCAAAATGAAGTTTGCACTGTCCACTTTAAGGATATTTGAGAATTGTATTAGGCCAATTTTTTCGAAGTGGCAAAGTGAGAAGAAAAAATTGCAAAATTGATAATCAAAGGTTTGAGATTGCGACGATACATGGCCTGAATTAGACGTCACAAGCTAATAGGAATGAATAAAATGAACATGAAAGTATAGAATTTTATATTTAAAATGCTTTTTTACGGAGTAAAATTGGTTTGATATAACCATTTTTTGCTGAGTTATACCAATTTATGGTATCGCTGTCATTAGCTCAAGTTATGGTCTCTTCTCGCAATATGTGATCAAGCATTATTTCGCATAAATAAAAAAAAAACAAGAAATTCTATCTGATGAGGGATATGTACGGAACATATCGAATGAGTATGTCTTCCACGTATACATCTGCGTTCATATTGTTGTTAAAGAAGTGAGCATATGCAGAAATTCTTGTCCAAATCATTACAGAGTCTTCATTACAGCTGTGCCTTTACTTAAAATACAATCTGCAAGTCGTGCTTCTTTACTACGATAAACTTATTCTTGTCCATTTGGAAAATAGAGAGGAAAACGAGATTGTTAGAAAGAACTTTGGGCTAACCCCAGTTTATATGAGTCCAGTCTCTATTGCAAAATTGAGTCTGGCTATGCGATGGCAATGTTGAAGCAAAGGTACAGTCGCAGGCTTGCGCGAAAACAGATTTTGTTCCACTAATTTTCTTCAAACGGTATCAACAGATATATTGGTGTTGCGAAATTTAAATTATTTTGAATTTGGACAGCTATTCGATGTCTGTCTTTTAAAGAATTTAATGTAATTTGTTATCATTGTTGTTGGAATAGCGAGGATGTCCCGAATTAGGTCTCCTCTGAAAAGAATTTACGAAATAAGTACGTTGATACTGATGAATCAAGTGTCTCAGCTACATATCTTTAATTTCTGTCATCTTCACTTAAAGCAACAATACTTGAGCAGCTTTTTTAGGATTTATCGTCGCTATAATATTAATAATTATTTCGACGTGAAAAAATTAATCGTTCAAATTGAAGTCGCATGAAATAACGCGTCTCAAAAAAAAAGATCAAGGAAGAATAAAAAAAATCGCAGAAGACCGTGCTACTCCACTATCTGCATAGATGCCGAATTACAGACGTTTATAACATGTTATGTCATATAGAGAAGGATATGTAGGGATAATCATCACTTGAGTTGTGGCGTTTGACCGGCACACAATGGGAATTTACTATTCAAAAATCGCTATAGATCTTTATTCTTAACTGATCGAGACGAACTTTTTTTTAAATTAATTGTTAATAAATGTTAAAGAAAACTGTGGAGTTGGATTTTTAAAAAAGGTTCCTTGAAATATTAATAATTGTTGAAATATTAATAATTGTGCAATATTAATAATTGTCTGGAAATTATTGTTAACTAGAAGTTGAATTATTTAAATTAAAGTTGTTAGAAAAAAGTCGCCGATATTGACATAAGTCTCCAAAAGTGACACCCCTCCTTATTTTTCAGAAATTAAGTATTGCACTTTATTAATAATAATAAAAAATTATCTGTTTAGCTAATTAAAAAAGCACAAACTCATAATTCGTATATTGTGGCTTGTTTTTATACAAAATCAACTAAAAACGAATTTTACGAATGCGAAAATAAAAATTCTTACGATTTTCTTTTGCAAATTGCATAGTTCAAATAATAGTGACTATATATTATTGATAATATTACGTCATTTTAAATGCTTGTAGTTTCGTAAATTAGTTTTATTTGTGTTATTTTTTTCTTTTAATTTTTTCATAATATGATTTTAAATTTAAAATTAGAGTGCAGCGTAAACCACCACACCTATCTGTAAAATAGACTAAGAACTGACTTAATAATGTGCTTAATAGTGTCAAATAGCTCTATTAGAGTAAAGACAATCGTGGAATATATGGAAAAACTATCGCGTTACATATTTGCATCTTGCAGACCTCAGCATAAAGTAAATATGCCTATAATTCAATAAAAATATTTTATAATGAAGTGAAAAAATTCTGGAAAATCTTATATACGTTCATTTGTAGGTATTTTATACAGATAATTCTTGTAAAAGGAAAAGAATAGGAATATAAAAGAATAGAATATGTAACATTACTGTTTACTGTGTCAGTTTTGGAGCCCATTTTATTAGACATTCATTTTTGCGTATCCAATGAAAAAATTAATTATTGCAAAATTGCAAACAGTACAAAAAACTGTTTATATTATCTGATAGAAGACACTTTTTAATGTATATTTATGTTCTTAAAGTTTTATTTTCATCTTTTGTTTAGAAATATTGTCTAAAAACAAAATGTTGGTATTGGTGACTTTCCTGTATTGCACTCAACTATCTTACATAAGGGTTTTAGCGGATACTCGCTGAATAATCTGATGATTAGAATTAATGACTATTGACAGCAACTTTGATTCAACTTGTGGTTAACACTAATTTCCTTGGACCCAGACATCAAAAAACTGTGAACAAAGAAATGAACACTCAGCAAAATAAAACTATTCAGAGTCAATTGAAAAGCAAAAGGCTTTAGTACTCAGACAGTACAAAAAAAAAGAACACAATCATATTCATCACCAATAGGAGACATTCCTATCGCAAACAGATTCTCAGAGTTGCCAATTGACGTCGATGGAAACAATCCAACCATTAAAAAGCCTAACAAACCGCCACTAATATTTTTGTATGATATAGAAGATATAATTAAACTTATTACTCTATTAAACATAATAAAGGTTTCTATAGAGGACTACAAATACAAAATAATTACTCATCAATTAAGGATCTCCTGTACAAATGCAGATAAGTACAAAAAAGTTATAAATCTAATCAGAGACCAAGGTAATACAAATTTATTAAAGATTTAAAAAAGATGACACTCTATCGAATCGTAATTAAGCACCTTTACTTTCACTTTCACAACTTTTATTGAATCTATCAAGGAGGCTATAGAACAAACAGACAATAAGAGATGAAATTCTGAACGCTAGATTTGATCGCGACAAAAAATTAAATATCTTCTTTGTCAATCGAATCTAATAACAAATTTGTAAAAAAATTACATCTTTAATACTCGAATAACCAAAGAAGATCCCAAGAAAAGAAGATCAATTGTGCAATGTCAGTGATGTCACAATATGAACATATCGAAAACAATTGTCTGCACCCATATAGATATATAAAGTGCACTGAAGGACATAAAAAACCGTAGACTATCCAAAAAAGACTCGAAGCATATCTATGTGCTTTGATAATCATTCCGCCATTTACAAAGGATGTGAAATACAGGGTGCGTCACCAAAATCCGGACAAATTTCAATTTAAATTTTTCACTTTATTGTGCCTTCGCCAGAAGTTGTTGTTGGCGTCCGAGAAAGCCTGATGCTTCTAATAAACAGTCATATTCTCAAAATGGCCATATTGAAACCAAGTGCGGAGTATAATCGAAGAGCCGCGATCATCGAAAGCTTTCGCGCTAGGCGCTCAGCAACGGAAATAATTCGGTTCTTTGGATACCCGAGATTAACTGCTTATAACGGCAAAATATACAGCTTTAGAACCATCCAACGAAGCTCTTATCAGCAAAGAAGTCACCACGCAGTGCGTTAAAAAGAGAAGCAGTCGTTAAAAAGATTCAAGCGCTGATTTCGGATGACTCGTTGCGCGTTCTGATAAATGTAATGAAGCCATGGAAACTATGGCGTCCGGAAGACCATGTTTTTTTTCAACAGGACAGCACCGGCTCATTTGACTCAAAATTGGCTCTCAGACAACGTCGATATGTTTTGGTCAAAGGAATTCTGGCTTCCCAACAGCCCAGATTTAAATCCCTTGGACTATTATGGAGCATAGTTGAAAGGGTCACAAACAAGTCTCTACATCCCAATGTGACGTCATTAAGGACACTATTGAGGCAGCATTCGTTGGCATGGACAGCGCATTATAGCGAACGTCTCAGACCAAGAATAGAAGCCGTCATTCGAACTAATGGGGGATATATCGAATAATTGTGCTCTACAGGATCTCCCAAGTGTCATGTATAAAGATTTTTGTAATATTTAATTTTTAATTAAAAACATTTTGTTTAAAGAAATTGTTCGATTTTGGTGACGCACCCTGTACATAAGGAAATAGAAAAACCCTCGACATCACTAATCGTAAAACTAAAGAAACTAAGTTTACTAATCGTAAAACTAACTATGCAACAATTCACAATCCTGAAGTAAAGGAGGAAAACGCGGGAAAGTCATAGTCAGAACGTATCTTACAACAAGTGCACATTTGCTGAAGTCCGAAGGGGAAATACCATATCAAATTACGAAATTACGATAGAAACTTTACTTTATAAACAATCGGAAAAGATTGATTGGATTGTGCTAATTAATCAACTCAGCTTCTTACTGAGGCTTCTCAAAACATTAGTTTCTAAAATAAAATAAAATCTTTACGAATTGTAACATGGAATATTAATGGTCTCCTGTCAAACAAAAAGAAAATATTCTTACTTATTACTGCAAACAACCTGGATATTGTCCGCATCTCAGAAATATACACTACTAACAAAGTCTCTAAGAGGCTTCTTTGTCTATCCTACTCATCATCCGGACAGTACAGCACATAGACAGTTCTGCCATTATTATCAAAAATACAATAAAGCACTATGTGATGGCGGAATACAGGACAAAATAAATAAAATTGAAAAGAAGGGAAATCAAGATTAATATCGACGAATGTGGATTAGAATTATCTGAGGGAGCGACATACTTGCCAACGAATAAAAATAAAGTCCTAGACATCATAGACTTCTTTATTTCCAAAGGCATAGGAAATATCTACACAAAAGTGGAAAACTTCTTGACGGTTCTTCAGATCAGTCACCGATTATAGCTACCCTAAGTACTACTGTCATTCATCGACTACCGCAACTGTATTTGAGCAATCATAAGACGGAAATCCTTCCGTGAGTGTATAAATGGAAATATTAATCTAATGTTACCATTAAGATCCAACGATGACATAAATAAGGCCTTCATATCACAAAGATAATCTAAACGATGGCACGAAGTTGCACACCCATGCGCATTGCTAATACGTGCCAAAATAAAAATTATTCATTGGATATCAAAAAGAGAATATTAGAAAAGAGTAGATGATGCAGCAACTGGCAACTGAGCAGATTCTCGGAAGATAAACTCGCACTCAACAAAATGGCAATGAAACTGAATAAAATAGACAATGATATCTTAACACACAACTAGAGTCGTTAAGTCCCTCTAATTTTAACGAATACTTACTCCGGAAGGTTGTTAAAAATACATCACCCATGAAAACCTTTATAAAATCCAATGATAATAAATGGGCTCGCAACAACAAATGAAGCAGAGAAAGCAGAGATCTGCAGAAAGTCTTTCTCTACTTCATAGAAAATGGAGACAGCAATAGTAAAAGAGTTAAGTAGTTTTTAAATAGTAACCTGCAACTCCTCCTGGCCTCCTTTGAAACCAATTAATTCAAAGAAAATACAAGTAATAATTAAGAGATTACTTCCCAAGAAAGGGACTAGCATCCGGCTTCAACCTCATAATTTTCGAAAAAATTTTCGAAGTTCTAAAGTAGTTACCAAGAAAAGGACTAACCTTTTTGATCTTTTTATTCAATGGAATTATCCGCACCTTATGTTTCCCTGATATCTGGGAAGTCTCTCAAATAATAATGATATAAAAAAGGCAAATCACCGAACCTAGTTACATTCTATCGGCCTATTAGCCTGTTATCAATGCTGTCAAAGCTGTTCAAAAAACTTCTTCTGAATAGACTAAATCCGGTAATTTCAGCCAATGATGTTGTTTCACAATATCAATTTGAATTCCGCAAGCATTACTCAACAATTAAGCAAACGTATAGAGTTGAAATTAGATAAATCATGGAACGCAAAGAATACTGCTCGGCAGTCTTTTTAAACGTGCAGTAAGCATTCGCTAGAGTATGACTTGATGGTTTACTCTATAAAATTAAACAGAAGCTTCAACATAGCTTTTACCTGCTCCTAAAATATCTCGTGGGAAGGATATTTAGAATTAAAAAGGAAGAAGAATATTTAAAATTTTACCTAATAAAAGGGTTCCGCAAGGCTTAATCCTAGGCCCGATATTATATCTAATCTTTACATATACCTATAAACAATTGACGACAACAGAGAAAAATATCAGGGCGCTCGAACCCAGGCTTTATCTTTCCTTCGAGTTGGTAGACTTCCTGTCACTGAGACACACAGCCCTAATTCTGGTAGTTTCTTTCTCTATTGTGTCTATATCTGCCAATAAATTTCTTACGAGTAACTAGAGAAGTAACATTTGTTGATGACACAGCGATACTGTCTAGTAATCGAGATCTTACTAAAGCATCTAGATATTTACGGATGCATCTAACAAAGCTACAAGGCTCCAAGACTGAAAAATCCAGATCAGCACTCAAAAATCAAATCATATTCATCTTAAATCAAGAAAACTGCTTCCCCCCCCAGTCAAAATTTGCAATGAAGTCCTACCTCGAATGTATTTGGGCTTGCATCGCGATCGTAGACAAACGTGAAAGGAACACATTAGTGCTAAACGCTATGAACTAGCTACCAGAACTCGATCATTAATGCTCTCAGTAAAAAATCAATCTTAATCTTGAAAACAAGCTCTTGATATACATCTATTCTGAAACCAGTTTGGACTTACGGACTGGAACTGTGAGATATGGCAAGTAACTCAAATGTTGAAATCATCCAGAGATTTCAGAATGGCATACTGAAGCTAATCACGCAAGCCCCTTGATTTATCAAAAATACCGAAGTGCACGAATATTTACAAATGTCTACAATTAAGAAGGAAATCAGAGCGAGAAGTTCAAAATATCACCATAAACTATGTAATCATCCTAATCAACTAGTAAATACTTTACATGAAAATACGAATCAGATCAAAAGATTGAAAAGACATCATATACTGGAAAATACATTATATAACTATCTAACCGATAGCGAATACTTGAGGCTGGGGGCTACAACATAGTCTCACTTCTCAAATCATCATTTACCCACAAAAAATCTGCTTATAGTTAGATTCTGATCGCAGATTCCTTCCCGCAAAAAAAGTGTGTGCTTTTCTCAGAAAAAATCGTTACATAAATTATACGGGTGTGCTCCTTGAAGAAAAAAATGATTTCCAAACCTATTCCAAATCTATTTTTCAAACTATATAATAACAATTTTTTTTCAAAAAATATAAAATCTTTAAAATGCGCCGTTTAGATAATCGATTATAGCTTTACTGTTAATCTAGTTTATATTACATGTATTATTTTTAGTACTGAGATTTTTAGTACTGAGCAGCTCATATGCTGAGAAAGAAGTAGAAGTTACGTGAATGTATAAACATTCATTTGCATACATTTTGAAATGTTTTACTTTTTTGTTAATTTTATAATCAAACTATTTTCTAAACAAAACTAATATTTTAAGGCTATTTTTATGGAAAGCCACAATACTACCCACTTTTTTTCTTTGAGTCATTATGCAATGTCGTTACATTTTTATTAATAGTATCCTAAGTAATAAATATTTCGTAACTTAGAGTTTAGAATCGATTCAATAACATTTTAACGAATGTAATTGTCAAGTTTTAAACTTAAATATTGATTATTGTGTAAATAATAATTGTAAAATATAATTGAGGTGCTATATCATCTTTTCCTCTAAATTTTAGAGGTCACTATCGAATTTTGAAAATTTGAATCTTGAAAAAAAAAAGGAAATTTTTTAGTTTACTTATTTATTTATTTTTATGTATAATAGAAATCAGAATAAAAATGTTTTAAATTTATATAAATCCAATTTTTCCGTAATAAATTGTCACCCTTACGAAAAAACTCTCAATTTTTGGTGTTAACACTCGAATTTAGGTATTTACCATCAAAGTTGAGTATTGACCGTCAATATTGGGTGTCACTTAAGTGTTGAGCATCAATATTGAGTGTCGTTTGAGTGTTTGCCATCAATATTAAGTATCAATTGAATGTGACCATTAAATCTGGTGAATAATTTGATATACATCATACACAATTTGATGGTAACATTAGAGACCCTATAGTGTAGAGATTCGCAAAGTATCACGTGAGCAATATATTTCTCTGATTGGCTGGAGTAATTCGTAGTAGCTGCTATTGAATTTACTCAATATACTCAACATCAATTCCTGTTGACTGCTATAGGATGAAGTTAGTATTATTATTACAGCGATATGTGGCACAATCGTTGGCATGGTGATGATGGATGTAAATTCTACATATAAGGTATGCAACATTCAATGCAAAGCATGAAATAATAGATAAATATTCACAAACATTGAAGAATGAATTTACTAACATCGTTCCACAGCAATCGACAGGAGTCGATGTTGAGTATATTGATAATAAATTCAATATGGCAGCTACTACGAATTACTCCAGCTAATCAAAAAAATATATCGATCACATGACACTTGTGATCTCTGTTACATATATAGGGACTAGGTAACATCCAACCACGGTTTACTCATGACACTTAATAGAGTGTAAATCTTAAACGACTTAAATCTTTGAATTATTTTCAAAATTGAATGTAGTCGCTTGAACGTTTAATCTTTATGGTTGAGAATTAAAAACGCCACGAACTTTTTCCTAGACCTAATATTTATATAGTATAATTTTTTAATTTAACAGTAATTTTTATATAATAATTAATAAAATAAAAATGAATTATATTAATAATTCATTTTTATATTCAAATAAAAAATTTATGAATCTATTATTTGATGGTCATTTCATTAACTAAGTTTTATATTTATTTTATTTTAAATATAAAATCAAAAAGCTATATAATATCGAGTTTGGATGTAATCAACGCATCATCGGATAAGCAATTAAACTGCTGAAAACGATTTATCGAAATATTAATGATCGATGATGTACTTATGCCTAATATGCACGCAGGAATAAATCAGTGTCCGAACTTTATTGCTAAATTTCATACCGTCATTTTTTAATCAATTTCAATTGACTCGGAGTGGCTTCGAATTGAAAAGAATCAATTAACTTAATTCATGATTAACTTATCAAGCGACTATATTATTATGTTAATGTGGATAATATTTATGATTGATAATATTTGCTCGGGATATACATATACATGCTTTATCCTTGGAAATAAATTTATCAGAATTATTTATTCAAAATTAATACTACATTTATTGAAATACTTTATGGTTTTATCATAAAAAATTGCTTTTGAAAAGCACATATCATTAGAAATGCGATTTGTAGGAAAATTAAAATTAGTGAGATATATGTACAGGCAATGTTTCCATTTTAAAGTTTTCGTAAAAAATTTATCCAAATACATTGCAATATTGCTGGAATGTTTCGTTGCAATATTACAAAAGCGAGCATTTAAACATTGTTGTGGAATCTTGCAGTAATGATTCAGCAACATTTCGCAATCACCATGCAATATTGCAATGTTTCAGTGAAATCATTCTGCAATCTTTCTGCTATATGGGAGATGATTGTATCTGCAGGACAGTTTGTATTCCTAGTGAAATGATTTCCTAGTGCTTAAAATCATTTTTATATTATATAAAGAAATTTATTTTTGTCATTTTCTTAATACTTCATTAGTATATTATTTTATATAGTTGTAGGAGATGATGATGCGGTATTACTAATTGTTAAAATACGAGGGTGGTTCAATGAGTCTAGTAAATTTTTATAAAATGGTGTAACAATCCATTTGATAACGTGATAACTGAAAACTCTTTAGACCCTTCTAAGCCAAATATCAACCAAAATTGATGCGTTATTCACGTTTAGTAATCATTTTAAGCGAGTGAAAAATTTCACAGTTGCCGCGTATAAAAACTTCGAATTGATTCCTCATCCACTTTATTCCTCATTCACTTAATTTTGAAATTCTTTTATTTTTATACATGGAAACTGTTTAATTTCTTACTCGCTTTAGACAACTATCAAACGTGAACAATGCATCAATTCTGATTGAAATGATTTGACCTGGAAGAGTTTGAAGACTACTTTTCAAATGTCACGTCAAAAAGATTTATCCATAAAGATTTACTCATAAAGATTTACCAGACTTATGAAACGGCCCACGTAGTTTGAATAATTTGTGTTGCTCTTGGATAAGAACGTTGCGAACGTAATATAGTTGGATGATCTTCTTTTCTAAAAAAGATAAAGTTGTTTTCATGTCTTTCTTCTGGTATAGTTTCGTAATTAACTCTATATATTATATTAACTCTATATATTATGCAAATAAATATTAAAAATATAGTTATTAAAAACAATTTCTCTATTACTAATTCTGCATCCAATTTAATCTCTAGCAAATAAAATCTTCATCAATTTATTGTTAATTTTTCTTTATTTAAAAATAGATTTCTCCAATTAGCACTCATTTCTGGAGAATTCGATGCGTAATGGATTTCTAAAATGTCGCGAAGATCTATGGAAGATTTTCATTTTTTAAAATATTTTTTTAAAATCATAAATAATAAACAATATAATATAATAAATACGCGTCGTATGTTCCAACATGCTCCCACTTGTTCCTATGATAGCAGGAGCGGATAAAAATAAGTAAGAGCATGCCTGCTAAAAAATTTTTCATACATGAATATATATAAATCTAAAACGAACAATGTGAAAACAATATGAAAATTATCCCTTTAATTATTTTTTATCACATACTGTCATTATTGTCATTTCTATTATATATATTAATGTTCTATTATACATGTTTCTATTATACAATACATATTAATGAAAAATTTTTTATTATTTTAATAAATAGTAGCATAATGAAAATGTATGGAAACGTATTATATATAAAATACCAAACTGAGGAATTGATGAAATAGCTAATGGTTTTTCCGTATTCTTTTTAGGCATATATTTGCGATTTTATTTCCGTTTGTTTTCATTGATCTTTTCTATTCTCTCTCAGTTCGTTCTGTAATTCTATTCTTGCTTTTCTGCGCAATGATTTCTGGTTACCTTGTTACTGGTTATTCTGTTACTGGGTATCGACAGGAACGGTAATTATAGATTGGATCATTTAAAAAGTATCCGCGGTTTTTTGTTACTAGATGGTGTTGATAGTCATATATCGGGCAACACTAATCCGATTGTGTCAAACGAACGCGCGTCTGAAAGATAACATTTTAGGTTACATTTTTTGTAAACAAAGTTTGGTAATTCATCAATTCATCGTGTCAAAAGTTATATTGGTTTGAAAATGAGTGAAATTTCTGAAGAAATACGCTATGTGATGCTTTTTTACTACAAAAAAGGCAAAAACGCAGCACATACATGCAGAAAAATTTGTGAAGTGTACGGCGCGGACGTATGCTGTAAGTGAACGCAGGACGCAGGAGTGGTTTGTTCGATTTCGTTCT
>QEPB01024486.1:0-10825 GCA_004480015.1 Atta texana
ATTATTTGCGATAATTTCATGAAATTTTCAGATGACTGTTGTACATACTTGTGACATATGTGAAATGATCATAGACGAAAAAAACATTTCGATTCATGGGTATATGGAAGCATATAATCAGTTATTCGTTGATAATTTTTTTTAATCCATGTTCATGTCATATCTTTTAAATAAGGGAGATCAACCCAAAATCTTTTTTTTTATATTTTCTTTTTAAATTTGTACATTTATTAATGCATTAGTCTATTTTACTGTAGTTTCGCTTTATTTTTGTTGTGCACAATCGCATCAACTTGGTAGGTCCAATCGTAATATCATTTTTAATATGACATTTTGGACTTTACAGAATTTTATACAACACAAGTAATATAATTACGTCAAAAATTTATCGCTGTTAGCCCATTTATATATAAGCGACATTCGAGCGATATATAAAACCATGTGATTCATTTATCGCTGAATATGAGCGACAAGTGACAATGAATACATACCTTAAGGAAACAAAAGCAAGAACAAATCGTATTGAAGAGTTTTAGAATATTTGCACAATAAAAGGAACAGGAAACAGAGAACAGAGAATAAGAATTTCAATTTGTCAGAACTGTGTATTCCATGCAATACATGATTTCTGATAGGTTGAAATTCTTATTCTCTGTTCTTTGTTCCCTGTTCCTTTTATTGTGCGGAGTCCTTTACACAGTTGCAAAGCTATTTTCTCTGCAGCCATTACTGTTTACGTGAATGTGTATGGATGATCGTTTTTCTTTCTATATTTTGTGTGACTTTATATGACTTACTTAGTTTTCGCTATGAACATTATGATATCGATATATGATGATTACGAAACTTGACACTCGTACCGCTTCGATCACGTCATCTGACATTACGCATACAATTGTTAAATAATTTTTACTTTTCATTAATCACTTGTCATGAATGAGGATAACGTGTGGAGTGAACTAGCGAGCATTTCTGCTGATCCCCCTGAGACAAGAGACAAGTGTCAACAATGCAAGCAAGTGTTAAAAAATCCTTACCCAATGTTATAAAGGATGGTAATTATGAAAGAGACAAGCTTAATTACATGAAAGAATCTAACAGAAGAAAAACGTCATTCTGCCCTGTGAATCAAGAAATTAATCGTTAAAGTTGATGACAGGTTAGGAAATATGTTATAGCCACGCAAAAGTGCGATATGAGCATGCGATGTGGTCACTTCCACTCTCCGTGACTTTTACATATGTATTTAATTACTTGTTGGTGAACTATTCTCTGCTATAATTTAATTATAGCTCTGCTGTAATTATTCGGTTTAGCATTCGCACTTCAAAAATCAATGAAATTAGGTTTATTGGACACGATTTTGCATGAAATGAAAAAATCTAGCAAAAAATAGCCTGCTCTGTGATCCGAGATATGGTAATTGTTTAGGTAGAATAACCTCCTTCCTTCCCTCATCTCAAATCTTAATAAAAATACACTTACTGCTTTACAAACAAAAATTCGTTGCTTTAAACACACAAATTTTTTGCATTAGCAGTGATTTATGTTTATGAAATAGAGAATTTGTGTTTTTAAAGCAGTAAAGTCTGTTCTACAATGTGCTTTTTGTTTCCAGTTTCTTGCTTTTTGCTATTTTTTACATCTTGTCTTTCTACTTATTCGGTTTTGTTTTATGTCGTCTAAGATAAGAGTTAACGAACTTCGAAACAAGAAATACATAGCAAGAAATACAATTGTCGATAAAACGATTACAAAGGAGTTAACAAAAAAATTAGCAAAAGGCAAAATATAAAAAACAAGAAACAGGAAAAAGAGCACATTGTAGAATAGGCTTAAATATGTTTTTAAAGCAGTGAGTATGTAATTAATGCAAAACGTATACATAGAGCTGTTCGAATCGAAATAATAGATATCTTAATTTCTAAAGTCTTTAACACTTATTGTAATAACTCGATTAATAATAACACTTAATAACTCACGAGGCCGCTGCATTTTTTTGTCAGATTCTTTCGTTTTGAGTGAAAACGCGTCGAGTGAGTCTTATTTCAACAAAATCGGAAGTGAGATAGCAATTTTGAATAAATATTGACCAAAGTACGTATACATAGCACTATATTAAGTCAGTGTGACAAATTTTTTAACTTCAATAGTCATTAACTTTAATGCTTAGAGATACCTTTTCATGCCGACATTCGATGCTCATTTTCGGCGTCAAAATAAGTCACATGATAAAAATTGATGAATATCAAACATCAATTTTGATCACGTGACTTATTTTGATGCTGAAAAAAATGAGCGTGAAAAGGAACCTTAATATCTCGGATCACAGAGTAGAGCTTCTTTGCCAAATTTTTTTGTTTCATACAAAAACGCGTCAAATAAACTTAATTTCATGGATTTTTTAAGCTGCGAATGATAAACTAAATAATTACTAATTAAGTATTTGTTTGTTTTAAAAGCACAAATTCTCTGCTTTAAAAACAAAAATTATATAACAAATTAAAGACAAGAATGTAAAGGGAAGTAGGAGTCAGCGCGGTACTTGGTACGCAAGTATAACAATATGTTTAAAAATCCATTTTTAATATAACAAAATATGATGTCCGTATGTGTTTCGACTTATTTCTTCGATTTATTTCAAATCTTTCTCAATGGAATATAATACTATCCTGTATAAAAGTAGTGCATCAACCATGGTACCATCCAATGTATCAAAAAGATTCCTTAGATTCATTCCAGTTTACTGGCCAGAAAGAAACAAGTAATTCTTATGAAGTGAAGGTATAATAGGAATGAGAATGTCTAGGATCTATATATTAAATTTATTTTTTAAAAAAGAAACAACAAGGAGAAAATAGTTTAACAAATTGATGCAATGTACACATACAGTCACCCAATTGATAAATATAAAACTTATTTGAGTAATATGATAAAATAATAAAAATAATCCAAATTTTTTTCGTCAAATGAGTAGTTCGAACTGTGACGTTCATTCTTCGGTTACATAGAAACAAGTAATACGTGTCATAATCGATACAAGTACCGACCCGAAATGATCGAAAGCATAGTTATAAATATTGATAAATTGTATTAAAAATTGATATATAGACATGAAAAGAGCCTATTCATTTTTTATATCAAAGAAAGAGATAGATTACAAAAGAAAATGGATTGGCTATTACATAAAATAAACATAAAAAGAAACAAAAATATAATAATATTCAATACATCGATTATTATATATCAAATATCTTACATACATCTCAAATCATCAAGGTCCTTCTACAGAACAATATAGTTTTTCTCTTAGTCCGATAAAAAATAATTCCACGAAAAACACCAATAATATAAAAATCATTCTCAATCCTTTTTCTTTTGTGAAAGATACTGTCTCTTCTTCTTTAAAATTTGCTGATAAATAATTAATCAATTTGTCTTCTGTACAGATTCTTAGAAAAGTTCAATATTTATTACAGTTAGGCGAAAATTTTTCATTATTTTTCACCCATAAAAAAGATATGATGTTTGAATTTATAAAAAACATTGAACGTTATAAGATTTCCTAAGACACTCAAACAAACATCAGAAAAAACTTTTCTATTTCTATCTAATTATTAATGATCTTTCTACTTTTTTCTTAGACAGGAATTGTATTGATGGCATGTTAATCAGCTTATTTTTCTTCATTAAGCGATTTTAAAAAAATAATTCAAATCTAATTGTTACGAAGGCCGACAAAAACAATATTAGGTTATATTAGATAAAGATTCATACAAACAAAAAATTAATGAAATACTTAGTGACAAAGACACATACAATGTAGTTAACAAATATCCTACTAAAAAAATTATCAACAAACTAAAAGAGCTACTGACAAGATGAAAAAAATCGAACTACATCTCGGAATCGTATAAATCGATTTTTTTTAGTGATGATATTCTTCCAAAGAGTCTATGGTCTCCCAAAGATACACAAGCTGAATTGTCTATTTAAAATCGTTGTATCATCTAAATTGACAATGCTGTTTATATATTTGCAGAACTTTGGGACACCTGTGGATTCCTCATTATCGATTATCGCTGATATGGTAATGAATGACTTGAAAAAAATAGATATAAGAAAAGAAGATATATTTGATAATATTGAGTTTCTGATTAAGTTTTTTATTGTTACGTTAATGATATATTGTAGCAGCGATTCCCATTACACAAATCTAAATAATGTTTTTAAAATGTTTAATTCTGTATTAAGATTACAGTTTATAATCGAAGTAGGGGATAACAAAATTAATTTTCTTGACACAACTATCAACTGTCATTCATAACGAAAGGCTAATATTTGACTAGTATCAAAAACCGATTTTTTCAGATATCTTAATTTTTTTATCCAGACATCTCCTCTCACAGAAAAAAGGTGTAATCATGGGCATGGTTAATAAAGTAATTTTCTTTTTTGATCCAAAATTTTATCAAAAAAATCTTGATTATTATCGTTAGTATTAAAGGATTATAAACAATATGATATCCAAAATTACATTTTATAGTATCAATAAACTTCGCAGTTTAATCAAAGTACAGAAAGATCCATTAGCTACCAGTTCACGAAGAAAACATTGTCTATAAGATTGCCTGCAAAGACTGCGAGGCTTCTTATGTAGGACAAACTGGTCGACAATTACATACACGCATTTCTGAACACAGAAATCATATTAGAAGAAAAACGATTTCCTATTTTATTTCCTATTTGATCATTACAGACTACAGATTATAATTTTATTATGAATTCGATTAGGAATGCAAGTTTGGATATAGAAAGGAATTATAACAAAAGATTAACATCCGAAATGCTACATATAAAAACAAAAAAGGAGTTCAAACAGATACGGAAGGTTTAGATTATGCTTATACGTCAGTTCTTTACAATGTAAAAATCAATGTTTACAATTATATTTTCAATCGTTTCGGATCAGTACTTGTATCAGCGGTGACACGTCTTGTTTCTTAATGTAACCAAAGAGTGAACAACTGTGATAGTTCGAGCTACTCATTTGATGAAAAAATGTATTTGGATCATTCTTATTATTTTATCATATTACTCAAATAAGTTTTATATTCAATTGGTTGACTACTGTATATGTATGTGCAAGTTGCATCAATTCGACGAGGATCAATCTATTTTCTCCTTGTTGTTTTTTTTTTTTAAATAAATTAATATATATTCTTGACAGTCTCATTCCTATTATACATATCTTCACTTTATAAGAATTATAATTTCTGAAATTATAATAATTCATTTAAATGAATATATGATATAATAGTTCAACATCTTAACATTCAGACCGTAGTAGCGCTTCGTATTTAAAGTAATATAATTATTTGTTTTTTTTTTATCAATAAACTGGGATAAGAAATTTTTTTTGATATGTTAGATGGTTAGCACTATGATTGATACACTACTTTTGAACAGGATAGTATTATATTAATTTTGTTGAGAATGACTTTAAGTAAATCGAAATGCGTACGGACTTTATACGGACATCATATTTTGTTATATTAAAAATAAACTTTTAAATATATCCATTGTTATACTTGCACATCAACTATCGCGCTGACTCCTACTTCTCCTTACATTCTTGTTTTTAATTTTTAATTATATTAAGGAGTTCTATAACATTAATTATTGTTCTCATTATTGTTTAAAAATTATATAGAAAATAATTTGTATTTTTAAAGCATAGAATGTATTTTTATAAAGCAGAGAATTTGCTTTTAAGAGAATTTGTGTAATTGAAATAGAAAATATTTATTCTAGCCTCAATTACATGTTGTGCATGATCGCGGCGCATAGATATGTCTAGTCGTGTCACTGCATCTTGTCGCTATGATAGATTTCGTAATCTCAAGTCATCAACTTTAACGTTTAATATCTCGGAATCGCGGAAACGACGTTTTTTTTTACAGATTCTTTCATTTCGAGCAAAAATGCATTAAATGAGCCTAAATTCATCAAAATCAGAGATGCAGTCCGTATTCTAAATAATTACCGTTTTTTTAATTAAATAAAGAGAATATATACATATAATTTGTATCTCCCTAATAGCAAGATATTGTCTATTTAGTCATTCTTAACGAATCTAACGTTCTGTCATCGTAAAAATGATGTGAATTTGTCACAGTCACATAACGTCAAATAAACCAATGTCAAAAATATGTTATTATTTTCATATTATTTTCATATTATTTTCATATTATTAATGACACAAATAAATGGCATTATTAATTAATCACTAATAATTTTACCAATATGTCATCAATTAATCGTTTATCTGATGTTAATAAATGTAACATTGTAAATACGTCATAAATAAATGACGTCATTAATTGGTAAAAAAGATAACTCATTATTACATAAATCTTAAATAGATCATATGACGTCAATAATTCAAAATGACTAACTATAGTCAAAATAACTACAGTTTGCGTAGCCCAAGTATGCAAACGTGACCACAGTACATATGCAGATATTATAGCCGACGGCACGATGTGATGATGTTTTCCTGTTGGATTGCTAGCTGGAAAATTTTGCCTTTATATTGGCTGCGATGCTAGCACTGTCAGCATCACAGCTAATACGGTGACATTTTAATCCAGCTAGCAATCCAGCGAGAATCGCATTTTTTGTGTTACTTTAAATGTGCATTGCATTGAAGAAGAAGAAGAATCCAGCAAGAAAACAACATATCGTATGCCGCTGGCTTAAGTCGATGTGACAGATTTCTTAACGTGAATAATTATTAATTTCAACGATAAAACTAAAGACTTGTTCTTTTTGGGTGAATTTTACACCAGTTCATCTTTCTTCCTTTTCTCTCCAAGAGAAAAAAAAAGAGAAAATGAACTGTTGGCATAAATTCAATAAAAAAAAAACAAGCTTTAAAGTACTAGCTACTATGTAGGTATTCTTCATAGACTTATAAGATAGACGGAGCATTCATACGAGAGAAGCTGAAGACAACATTGAAGGACAGCTCTACTCCAGACATAGTTTTTCTTTTTTATAGTGAGCGATGGGAAGCCAATCAGCTTGATCGGAAGGTCACAACTCTCGAACGTCTATCTTTGTTGCTCTCGGTCACTTCCCAGCTTGCCGCGGCGACTAATTAATTCACCATTAGAAAAGAAAACAACTACTCCGCGATTATTTCTTTCTCTTTCTAGTCTTCAGCTTCTCTCATATGAATGCTCCGTCTATCTTATAAATCTATAGTATTCTTAGAGTGATATAAAGAGAGTGGCGCCAATGCATGTGCCTAATGCTGATTCCGCTATTAAATGTCCTTACTATTAGTTAGGAAGAAGACAACAGAAAGAAGAAATTAAAACGAGGAATTGTATCATATAGGTATCTCAGATGTAGAACACCAAAACAAATGGCAACTTCCGGCTAATTGATCATTTTCTTCTCACGTGGGTGAATGCCCACGTTCAATCAAGACGGGGGTCACGTGATCAGTTTTCTCCAATTTTTTTCATGCCTATGAAGCTTTGATACTCATGCCCAATCAGAAAAAACGGATCACGTGATGTAATTTGCCACTCTCTCTCCCTGTGGGGTGTTTTATTCTCTTTGTACCCACTCTAGGTATTCTCATCCGCCATTTTTTTAATTCCACTTGATTGTTATAATACAATTTGTGACAAAGGTAAATGTTAAGAAGAGCCTGCTCACCTCAAATTTTGATAAAAATACACTGTGAATCGATACGTTTTCATGTAAGAATAAAAATTTAATAAGAAAAAAGTGTCGCTCTTTGAGACATCGATTAATTCTTAAAGTCGACGACTATTCGGGTTAGGAAATCTATCACAATAGAGCATTAGAATATAGGTATTCGTCATTTTTAGTCCTTTCCTCACTTCTTGCTCTTTCTCTATTCTGCCGCTGAGAAGGCAGATAGATTATGATTCAAAATCTTATACTTTCGTTTATGTATACATTCTATGTATACATTTCTACCATTTAATTTTTCAAGAGACGAAATATATATATCATTTAAGTGAGAGATAAGTAAACAATCTTAACATAAAGCAGTCTCAAATTGAAACTATATTTAAAAAACAATATATGATTCTAAACAAACAGAAAAAGCTGCAAAAATTGGAAATTTAAACGAGTAAATTTATTTCAAAGATATATGACTTGGTTGATGTCTAAGATTCTCTGTTGAGATTATGTGTCCATTGCTGTCGACGAATATTATCCACAGAAATCGTGCACCTTTTTCTGTCCTATTAATACAGTTCATTGCAACGCAACAAAGCATTTTATAAATATTGTTGCTTTAATATATATAAATATTTCAGTTTTTTTATATCCTTTTTTTTCGTCTAGGGAAATTTTAGTCTTGGGAAATTAAATAATAGAAATTTGTATATAATATCACAGAATGCGTACATAAACAAAACTAAGGTTTTAACAGCTTAGAAGCTGTAACCTATAACAATTAATAATGACCGTAATCTTCTCAGCGGCGGAGTAGGGAAAAAGCAAGGAGTGAGGAAAGAATTAAAAATGACGAATACTTATAGTCACAGCAGTGGTTCATTGCTTTAAAAACACAAATTCACTTTTGTAGCAAAGAAATTTAATGTTTTTGAAGCATATAGTGAATCACTGTTATGACAGATTTTTTAACCCGATAGTTGTCGACTTTAAGGATTAATATTTCGATTCGCAGAGTAAAGTGATAACTTTGTCTTGTCAAATCTTTATTTTTATGCGAAAACGTATCGATTCAATGTTCTTTTTAAATCGAAATTTGAGTTCTTCTTAATACAATATTTATCTTTGTCATTAATTGTACTATAACCTATAAATCAAGTGGAATCAAGATGGCGGATGAAAATACCTACATATCTAGCACATATACGATAAATATAAGATTATTGAAATTGAATTTCTATACGTATAAAAGAAATTATTAATAAATAATTATTAAATAAGTTTTCATCAATATATAAAGATTACTCGACGCTCATAACGTTTTTCACTGGCAGAACTAGTGCGCACTCGAAATACATTAAAGCTGTTGTATACTAACTTAATCTGAATGTAAAAAATTGAGATATCAATTAATAAAATATTATTTTGACGAAAATGAGCATCGAACGTCGGCATGAAAATGCACCTTAAGTATTCATTTTTCCAGCATACAAATATAACCATTTATATCGTTGGAGATAAAATTGCGTACTTGTCAATTCGAAATTTTTATGGCTGGGTTCCTCATGGATCAATATTTCTGAAATTTTGTGAAAAATCAGAAAATTTATTTTAAATATTTTATGAAAAAAAAAGTTATTATATAGTAGAAGAATCCGCAAGTTAATAAAAGTTTGATATATTTTTTTATTAATATTTATAAATCAGAGAAGATAATGAAAGAATCTTTTAAATTAAAAGACAGTTTGAGGTTAGAATAATAGTCTATTTTCCAAAAAAAGTCGCTCCAATCCAGCCATAAAGATTTCGAATCGACGCAATTTTATAACAATATAAAGCTATATTTATATGCTGAAAATATGAATATTTACATATTAATAAATTCTTATCGAACAATTATTTATTAATAATAAATTTCTTTTTATACGTATAGAAATTTAATTTCGATAATCTTGTATTTAACATATATGTGCAGACAAACAGTAATGCAGCCCAATACTTTGGTTGATCCACATTCTATTATCCATTTTCTGAAATTCCGACTGTCATAAGACAGCATCCTTATAGCGAATTCGGTCACTTGCACTGCATTAGATCAGTACATACTAAAAGCTTTGCATAAAATTAGCAAAGTTAAATGTAAAAGTATATAAATATTTTAAACGATTAACTATCTACTAATGATATTGTTATATTATTTAACAAAATATATGTGTCATTTCATTGTCAAAGATGATTATATTGTATCACTGCACTGAGATATTTTAAAGCAGCTTTTAATATGCACTTATCCAGTGCGAATGAACGAATTCATCATTAATTAAGACTCATTCTACATTGGTCACTTCTACATTGGGGTATTCTACATAGACATCGCAGGTTGTAAACTTGTTGCAACAGCCAATCTATGCGTCAAAGACGCACGACGCTTAAATTGAGACGCTACGAAATGAACATTGTAGATTAGATTTCTTTATGTTTCGGTTCGCGGACCAAAGCGATGTTTTTTTTTGTCAGATTCTTTCGTTTTATCGCAAAATAATTTCATGATTTTGTAAGTAAGCCTGACTCCTTTATAAATACCGAAGGAATGCTTTCCGATAAAAGACACACTTAATATAGTGTAACATAATGAATCATTACATTCTTGTTGTTTACCAATATTAAACAAAAATAAAATGATTCATTCTGTTACATCTGTGTCTCTTACTGAAAGTTCCTAAGAACTTTTTGAGTCTAATCATATGTATGTTTTCATAGGAGACCAGTACAAGTATGCTGGTGTCCAGGTTTACCGAAACAGCGTCTCAATCCAGCGTCAAGAATAGTAATCCTGCAACATCCAGCAGAGGCTAAGCGCTGTTTACGTACAGTACCAATGCTCACATTGGCATTAGAATCGGGAAAGTGCCTAATTTTTAGGTGAATGAAGTATAGACCACGTTTACACAGCACTCTTAACCCGGGTGTAAGCGCGTCTCGAAACTAATGTTAGTAGGCATGTCATAATTTTGACCGAAATATATTTTCGCACACATATGTGTTATAATTAGAATACATATATGATTATAATTATTATAAGTAATAATTAATAAGAAAA
>QEPB01024504.1:0-13401 GCA_004480015.1 Atta texana
TTGTATATGTATACATATATATAATATATAAATAACATCTTCTATTAATTCAATACGCCGATAATATTTTTTTATTTATTTACACATATTTAAATGCATATACTGTATTTTGTTATATAGGATGCAATTATATGGATGATCTCTGTTACTAAAGCTGACTCTGATTGCATCAATATCAAATGATTTAAATTTATCTGGAAGCGAAAGATAAAGTTTGTTTGATGTTACACATCTAATAATGACACATCGGATTTAGAAGATGTATTTCAAGATTATTAAGAATTCTTGAAGCCTGCAAGGAATGCAAATTTCATTCCACCAGAGGGCAATGATAAGGAACTTCAATCGATTCAATTGAAATAACATTTTCTTATGCAAGCTTTACAGCTAAAAGAAATTTGGCTATTACATGTTTGTAGAATATTTTGCATTAAAAGATGTTCAGATATGAATTAGTTTGAAACATAAGTTCGTGCGATTTTCCTTTGTGTAAAAATTTTTTTCTAACAAAAGTTGCATATTGATGGCTATATAATGTTGATGACTATATAATATTGATAAATATGCTGTTTTGTATCTTTGTTCTTCTCTATTAAAATAGTCTTAATTTTTATTTTACCTGAATAATAAAAATTTTTCAAAATGATAATTATAAATGCGATTTTGAAAAAAAAAGAATCATTTATACCATCTTTTTTCTTTCCAATAAAATGTTCTCAATACATGGTACAAATATTTCCAGATTTCGAATATTTGACCTCTGCATTTTAGATCCTCAATTAAACCTATAAAGAAGAAAATATTGCAAATTTTTTTTTTTTCACCTTGACACTTTATACATAGTTTTTATTCTACAAAATTTTTACTATTAGATAAAATAAAAATCAAAAAATTGTTTTGAAAAAAGAAGAACACAAAAAAGTAAAGCATATTAAATATAGTCAATATGCAATTCTTGTTAAGGAAAAATTCTCCAAGAGGAAATACTATATTTTACTAAATTATACAAACTAACACATTTACATTTTTTTCTAATCCAAGATATCTATCACATGCACTATAAATATTTATCTCTGAGAATAATTTTTCAAATATATTTAATTATATAATAATCCCTGATTTATTTATAGAAACGCATTCCATTATATGAATAATCGAATATATTCAAAATAAAAAGCGAATTTCTTATATTAAATTTTGCAATACGGCACAGTTTGACCGATGTTGCTCTTGAAGATTTCATCACTTTGATAAATTGCCATCTATCATACACAGTATATCACACTAAGCACCTATGAAGAAGTATGATACTTCAGCATCAATTCGTAAATGTTATTGTCCAGAGTGTTATGTAATATTAAAAACATTTGCTGCAAATGATAGAACAAAAAAAGTCTTTTTTGTTGAAAGTATGAATGTAGATACAACAAAGTTACATTGAAAAAAAGCGCTAATTATTTTCTATATTTGCCTTTAAAACAGCAGTTACTCGACTTTGTAATAGCAATAAATACGCTATGCTTCAAAGAGAAAACAATAATTATTCTGATACTTGTGGAAAGTTTTATAGATAATCTCTGAAAGATGCTGGGATAATTCAATTACATGATAAATTTGATATTACGCTGCAGATCAATACTGACAGCGTCCAAGTGTTTAATTCATCGTCTGTAACTATGTGATCTATACAGATAATAATAAATTAATTGCCTAGTGAAAGGAGAAAAAATATGATGTTATATGGTTTGTGATATAAAAAAAGTAAAAAAAAACCTGATATGAATTGTTTTTATCTGTAATCGTTGAGAAATTGATCTATATGAAGTAGGTATTACACGTAACGCGGAAGGCGAGGAAGAAATTCGTCAGAGTATATACAATCGCGTTTCCTATAGATTCTGTTGCGCGACCTTTGTTACAAAACATAAAACAACATACGGAAGCTTTGGCTTTTTGTTTGCATAAAGGTATACAAAGGTTGAAGTCAAAGATTGAAGTCGACAGCAAATAAAGCAATGATAAGAGTATATCCCGGTTGCGGAAATCACGCACATTGCGCCAACATGAAGTAAATTGTGAAATTGCTATATAAATACAATGCTGGAACTACATCTCACAGTGTGAAAGGACCATCAGTTTTCATATTGTTACCGATCTTTGACATTATTTCATTTGCACCTAATTATCTGCATATCATTTTATTGGAAGTGTGTAAAATTTTTACGGATGCTTGGTTTAATTCGTCAAATCACTTAAAAGACTGGTATATTAGAAACAAAGTAAATCTTATTAATGAGAAATTCTTGCAAATAAAATCACCCTGCGAGATTACATGTACACCCAGATCTATCAATGAAAGAAATCTATGGAAGGCATCAAAATGGAAGTACTTTTTGTTCTACTATTCCCTTACTTGTTTACAAAATGTAATGCCCTTACAATAATAATAAATGTGAAATACTGGTTTCTTTTTATTTTTAGTACGTACATATTTCTAGAAGAAAAAAAATCAGCGACGTAGATTTTTCAACGGCTGAAAATGCATTAAAAATGTTTTATTTTTAAAATAAAAGACCTATATGACTTAGAATATTGTATTATAATGTACATTTATTGTTACATATCCCAGAATTTATTAAACAGTTCAGGACTTTGTGGGCTATTTACTTTTCTTTATGAGTACTATAACGGAATACTAAAACAAATGTTCCGGAATTCGCTTCGGAACAAGCTGTTCCGAAAGATATGTAAATTATATGTGAGATCAAAGCGCGAGGAAGATTCATGTTTAGAAATGATTTTTGAGACTCGATTGTTTAAAAAATGCAAAAATCTTATATAATAAAATGAATGGAAAGTATCATACAAAAAATTACCTGGAGTATGAACTTCATTTTAAAATATTTGGAAAACCAGTTAAAGGGCATTAACGTTAATGGAACAGACTTGTATAGAAGCTCTTTTGTAATAAATAAATGAAATAAATGAAAATATTCTAAACAAGACTGACTGCTACAAGCATTTCATTTTTCGAAATATATTGTGGCATTCTAAGAATGAAAAACTTCAAAGGTGATAAAACGGTACAGCATTATTGCAGAATGATATGTTCATAATATCCGGAATTTTTGGTGTCCGTACTGTGTGAAATAACTATGTATTATTGGAAAGATTTTTAATCATATTGAAACGTAACTTAACTCACATTAGAAACAATTTATAAAACAAGCAATCTAATACTTTCATCCAATCGTCTTTTTCATGTTACTCATTTGACTGATTCTGCCACCGCTATTTTTCCTGACATGTTATATACCAAATGTATAATAATTCATACAATAATGTCGATAAATATTGCGTTGTTCGCCTCGTAAACAATATTGAAAGTGATTAATATGTCAACATTGTGTAACTGTAATTATTTAGCAAATAAAATGATGAGGTTACTTATATATAAATTTCCTTTAACCAACTTTTAACTTTAATATAATTTTATGTTATGATGCACTGATTAAAATATACAATTTACAAAGTACATTATAAACATATTATTACTAAGAAATAAAACTTCTACTCTCTGTTTAATTGGATTATTTTATTGTATTAAATTACTCTCTATCATAATTCTCCTGTGTACATGAGAACCTGATAAATAATATTATACTTTTGTCATGCTACGACAAAAGAGATATACATTAGTAGCCAAAAAAGCTAACGTGACATACAATTAACAGAAATAATAATAACAGAAAGACTAAGTTAATTTTCAAAAAAAAACAAAATTTCTCAATTATTGTCAGAAATAATTGAATGAAGATTCTGTAAATAATTCAATTTGTAGATATGAAACTTTCTTTTTCTAAAAAATTTTCAATTTGTACAAATTTAAAAAATTTAAGAAAATCTTAAACTTTTCATAAAACTTTGTGAGAAATAATATAAAAAATTTTAAGAAATATCAATACTATTCAGCAGTCATAAACAATAGTATATATTGAAGAGTAATATACATTATATTGAATGCTGCAAGAAATATTCAATGTACACTACAGAATGTGCACTATTAGTTTAAATTTGCACATTTCTGCACATTATTAGTTATGTATTATTCAATGATTAATGTGTACTATTCAATGATTAGCGAGAGTAGTGTAAACTATTAAATGTCTGCACTAGTGGTAATTTTAATAGTTCTTACTATTACATTCTAAAAGTGCACACTGGTCAATAGTTTATAATAGTAGAAACTATTTGTTATTAGTACTCAACGCAATAATGTTGAATGCTTATAACAATTGCTGTTGAATAGTTACTATTAGCATTTTAATAGTTACTATTGGGATTCTATTAATTTTTTTCCGTACGAGATGATATGAAGACGGGAGGATTAAGCTTTAAGCTATAATTTGTGATGTCATTTCCGTACGTAAGGCTTTTCCGCCAGTATCATAACTTTAAAATCTACAATATCTTAAGGTGTAATATCTTTATACCTTTAACCGTAAACGTTAAGTATAAGTCGTTGAGTGTCTACAATGAATGTCTTAAGTCTATATCCTAAAGCTTTAACAATTAGAACGGTTTTTGGAGTGAAATGCATATGCAGTTGTAAATAATGCAAGAAATTGAAGAAGAAGACGAAGATCTAATGTTTATTCTTATATCAATTGTATGGATACAAATGATAGTATCTTATTTGCTATTAAAATGCTATAGAATGGTGAATGTTACCGGATAAACGAGAGGGATCTTATTTGGGAGTATATGGACTTTATTTTTAAAGTACAAACACACGAATCACGAATCAAGAATTTTTCAAAATAATAAAACTCACAGTGAAACAGTTTGAAGAACCGCTAAATTTGTTACGCCTTGTTTTAACAAAATTAGCTTGCGGGAATTCTGGATTCTGAATTCCATCTAGCATTTACGTTAATGTAAGTTATGTTCTCCTATTTAGTACTCATATACGTTTTCTGTCTTCTATTTAATTACATAATTGCACAGCTTTCTAGTATCAGAGGACTTTTATTTCAATTGTCAGATACTGGCGTATAGACAGACATCAGACAGATCAACATCCTATAAAGTAATTATAGAAATATGCAATGCCATTTGGCAATTTCTAAAGGAAACGTATTTGAAGCAGCCTTCTGAAGAGGAGTGAAAAAACATTCAGAAGGACTTTTATAAACAATAGGATTTTCCCAACTGGAACTTTGAATAAAAAGCACATCCAAGTGCAATGTCCACCCAATTCCGGTTCAGCGTACTATAACTATAAAATATACTACAATAAAATACTAGCACATGAGGCACATTATGTATCACATTATTTATCTCTGTAGATATCGGAGATTATAGTAGAATATGCATTGTTTAACATCAGGTTGCAAGTTAAAATAATATTAAATTTTTAAATATATACATAATTATTGCGATTGTTTCAGGATCACTATCAAACACAAGTATTTTTGTGCATCGGCATTTAGACAAACTCTGGAATGTAATAAATTAAATCTGCTACCATTAAAGTTATTGCCAAGCTCAACAACACTAGCACTACTTCATGGGTGATGAAATTTTCCCTTGCGTTTAAAATCTGGTTGCACCAACGTTACTTTGTCTTTAAGCAAAGCTTAAAATTCGCTCTGTCTCAGTTTCTTTTTCGCTTTAAAACGAGACAGAGAAAATTTTAAGTGCTTAAAGTCAAAGTAACGTTGGTACACCGGATCTAAATCTTTTGCGATCATATACAGGAAAAACTTATTGGAAATCGCACAAGTTTTCAATTATAGGCTCTCAAGAGCATGAAAATATGTTGCCAATAAACATTGAGATCTTATGGTTATGTAAAAGATATCTCTTTAAAGATATCTTCAAGACATTTCTAGAAGATAGAAAAGATATATATAAAAGATGTCTAAAAAAATTTTATTAAAGATATCGTTGTATAACCTCGAAAAGTTATCTATAGACATCTTAAAGTTCTCTTAAAAGATATCTTTAAAATATTTATAATAGACATATTAAAGGTATCTAAATGGTCTCTCTTGAAAAGTATCTATTGGATATGTGTCTAATAGATATCTTTTAGAAGTGACTTAAAAGACATCTTATATTTGATATGATAATTTGACATTTCTAGTTTCGCGACAGATGTACACACCGCCATATTAAATTATATATTACGCGATTATAAAGGTTAATTCGAATTACATGCGCTTATTAGCATTTATGCGTTCCGGAGTTCCGAGTTCCGAGCTCAGTTTCGCCTTTCGGTATTCTTCCGTTGCGGCGACCGGCGACATGTACAACACGAGAGAAGAGGAGAACGCATTTTAAAATTATAATCACAGGTAATTCTTTTTTATTGTTAATTAACTATTATTTTTAATTAACTGTCATCGTTACATAGCGTATCAAGGAAAATAATTTCCATATAATTGTAGTAGTAATTTTATTGATTCCCGTCAGGGATGCAACTCCAACACTTTTACATATCACTTTACATAATACTTTTACACAATCTTATCTCTATTCTTACAATTAATCTTAAATCTAATTTACAATTATTCTTAACTTAATTCCGAACACACACACACCCGGACCTCCGCTTCCTCCGCAAGTGTGATTCTTACTATTATTCTCTTATATTATATTAATATTATTCTCTTTACCTATTTCATTACTTTTCCAAATTACCTCGCAGTATTCATTTTCTCTCTCCTCCCCCCTCTCTCTCTTCCTTTTTCTCCTTCACTCTCCCTCTCTCTCTCTCTCATTTTCCTCTTTCTCATCTTTTCCTCCTTCCTTATATCTTTCTAACATTCTAATTCATTCTTCTCCTTTCCTCCTCTATCATCTCCTGTCACCTCCCTTCCGCTCCCCATCTTCCACACTTCTCTCATACATGTTCCCATGTATCTCTTTCATATTCACACACTCTGCATTTCCTATTCTTCTCTTTTCATCAATACATTCCCTTCCTCATCTTACCCCNCCCCCCCCTCCCCAGTCTATACTTAACCATTCTCTTCCATCTATTTTCTGCCCAATCTTTCTTCAGATAACCTGGAATTCCTTCCTCTTTCACTCTTCCATCTATTAAATCTTGAGCTTCTAACTTTTTTCCATCTTTCTTCTATATGCATCTCGTTGTCCACTTTCTCTAACTCCATAAATTCCTCTTCCCTTTGCTCATTTCCCTTGCATCCCTCCCCCTTTCTCTAAAAAAATTCCTGCCTTTCTTTCTCCCATCCTGATAACTTTTTTCCTTCCTCCATCCTTTCTCTCATCTTTTTCCAATATTCTCTAGCTAATTCACTTCCTTCCCCTTTTTCTTTCGAAATTCCATTTTCTTCCAGCCTTGATCCTCAGTTTATCTCTCTGTGAGAGATAAACTCTTTCTCCCTCACCAAGTATCCTGGTGTTCCATACTCTATTCCTAGTACCCACCTTATATATATTTCTTTATATTTTTCTCTATCTCTTCCCTTTCTTTCCATTCCCAAACTTCTGCCCCATATCCCATCACTATTCATACCAACCTCGAACAACCATATCCTTTTCCCCCAGTCTCCAAATCTCCTTTTTCTTATTCCCCATATTTTTCCTACCCATTATCACTGCCCCTTTCTTGACCCTTTCTATTATCCGCTTCCTCCATTTTTTTGAAACACATCCCAAGTATTTATATTCTTTCATCTCTTTTATCGTTTTGCCCTTCCATTTCCAGCTTATCTTCTTTTTTCTTCCTCCTCCCTTGTTGAATCTCAAGATCTTTGATTTTTTTACATTTACCACCAATCCTTTCATCCTTACATAATTCTTCAATCTCGCTATCATCGATCTCATATCATTTTCTCCTTCTGCCATTATTACTACATCATCTGCATAAGCTAATGATGAGTACACTTTCTCTCCCCTTAATCTTACCCCTCCCCATACCTCTTCTCAAATATTCCTCCAAATCCGCTTCAATATATTAAACAAGTCTCGGACTCATAAGACATCCCTGCCTGACTCCCTTACTCGTCCAGAATACTTTGCTGAACTCTTCCCCACCTTGACTCTACTTTTTTTTATTTCTCTAAATAAATCTTCACATCTTCTCACTAATCCCTCTCTCTTACCCCTCTCCCTCTTAAATTCCTCACTAACATCTCTCTATCTACCGAATCAAATGCTGTCTTCAAATCTACAAAAAATATTATCAGCTTTCCTGAATCTCTATTTAGTTGTCTATTAATCAGATAATTCACAATGTAGACATTCCCATACCCTTCTGAAGCTTGCCTGATTCTGAAGAATCATCTTTCCTTCTCCTTCTCTAATCTTTCCCTTATAATCATTGTATACATTTTATATAATAATCTCCTCCATCTTCTTTTTTTCTCCTTTCTTCTTTATAGGAATTATTATTCCTTCATCTCACTCTTCAATCCACATTCCTCTCCTCTCCATATTTTATTATATCTCTAATATCCAGTCCCTCTATTTTCTTTCTTCCATATTCTCTCCTGGTTTTTCGTCTATCCCTTCCGCTTTACCATCCTTCAATTTTCTTATTATCCTCTTTATCTTCTCCCTCGTTATATTCGGCTCTTCCTTATCTCTTCTCTTTATTTCTCTTCTTACTTTTCCCTCCATCCCTCCTAACATACCCTTAAAATATTCTAATTACTTTTCCATTTACATTCCTTCTTCTATCCCTTTCCTCTTTTTTTTCTCCCTATTAACTACCTTCGCTTTCATCCTCTCCCTTTTGCTATCTCTACCCATTCTCTTCCTTTTTCTTTCTATCATAACCTGTCATATTTCCTTTTCAATTCTTTATACCTTATTCTTTCTCTTCTCTCCCTTTTCTATTTTCTTAATTCTCTTCTCATCCTTCTTTTGAATATATTTCTTTATATTTCATATCCCATCAGCCCTTCCTTATCTTCCTCTTCTTTCCTTTTTGTCCTTCCTCTAAAATTGTTTGAATCCTTTCCCTTACTTGCTTCCATTGTCTTTCTTCCTCTTCTCCTTCTCCACCTATCTCCTCTATTCTATAATCTAAATTTTTTTCTCCCTTGTTCCTACCATATCTATTTTTTCCCTTTTTTACTATCTTCCTTTTTATCCTCCTCTCCAAATCCTCTTTCCTTAATTTCTATCACTATTGGAAAATGATCCGAGTCCACTCTACTTTCTCATTCTCTCTATTTTTTCCCAGACTTCTTCGTCTTCTATGATATAGTCTATCACTATTCTTCCTCTTGTATGTCTAATCTCCTTTCTCGTCTCCCTTGCCATTTCCATTCAAAATAAATCATCCTACTTCCTCCAGTCTATCTACTAATCATCTTCCCTCCTTATTGACTTTCTCATCTCTTGATTTCTTGCCCCCTAATTTCTCTTCTTCCTCTCTTTCCTGTCTTTCTCCTCTAATTCTCTTATCCTTGCATTAAAATCCACCCCTATTATTGTTCTTTCCTCCCTGTGTTCCATCCATCCTCTCACTCTCCCCCATTTTTCTTCCAGATCTCTGTTTACGTATATTCTCACTATTCTCCATCTATCTTTTCCGATCTTTATCTTTCTTTATCCAGAAGTCCTTCCATTTTGCTTTCCTCTTTCTCTTGTATTTCAATCCCTTTCCTTATCCTCATTATCAATCCCTCCATTGCTCTTCTCTTATTATTCCTTGCCCATTACGTTTCTCAAATATATCCTCTCGACAACCTTTCCTTAACTTTCTCTCATCCCTTTTTCTCTATCCACATCTCCACCATAACTACAATATCCCAATCTGTTAACCTCATCCAAAAATCCCTATCATTACTCATCAACCTGCCACGTTCTAAAATATTATTTTGCAGCCACCTCTCCCTTCTCTTCCACTTCCGACTTTTTTCTCTCCATCTCTCTCCCTTTCCCCTCTTTCTTTTCTTTTTTCTATCTTCTCTTATATTACCTCTCTTTAAAATCCAATAACAAGATATAAAAGGCTAATAAGACTTAATAAAACTCCATTATTCGTTTAACATAAGTATAATTAAAGATGGAAATAATAAATCAAACTGAAAGTACAAAAAAGTTAAAACGCTAGAATACAATTACATACTTGTTTCGATCTTATATTTAATCCCCCTTCAAATGTACAAAAAATTTATTCCATATATTAAAAATTTATTTAAATATATACATTACTATTTTGATTACCATGCAGTCAATAACCTCAAACTATAGATAAAATTTCGTAAATCTATCATTAAAAATAATTTCACACAAATAAGATTCTTCAAATATTGTATTAAGAATAAGTTCACTCCACAACAGAAATTAATAAATTCCAATGCTGATTTGTTTCATCATCTATCTGAACATAAATTTATCCGTTATAAAGAATCATTTATTCATAAAATATTACATTTAGAATTTACTGATGCGCATAGGAAAAATCATGCTGATAGAATGCATCTTTTCTATCTTGTAGGCAGTGATTTTTTATCAACAGAAATTTGTGATAAATTTTTTAACACTCAAGAAAAATCTTGTTATCTTTTCTACATTAAAAAAAGGAGATACTAGATTGATCTAGATACTAAATTGGCTCTCTAATAAAAAAAAAGAAACAAAATCATATGAATATCAAACCTTTTGATTGCACCGATGTTTGAGGCAGATCAAACTCCTTGTTGTCCAGTGATCATATACCTTGACTCTTTTCTTCTCTCTCTAATGCCTCTTACGTTATCTACAAACAATTCGTGAATTTGTCGTGAATATTCCTGTTGGTGTTCAATGCTTTTTATTGGATGAAAATTTAATTGGATGAAAATTTTGCCTTGTCCACAACCAATAAAAGAAACATTGTGTTTGATTGCATTAAAAGCATTGAGTATAGTGTGCATAAATTACCCATAGATAAAAGAATCGATATCACCATTCTATATTCAATTCGTTCCATTCTCATCTACAATTTACATGGAAGTCGGGGATAATTGGTTAAATTTTCTGGATGTTTCTATTATCATTAAAGACAATCGTTTGATGTTTGATTGGTATCATAAACTCACATTTTTAGGCAGATTTTTAAATTTTTTTCTCTAACCATCCAAAAGAAAGATATAATTTTTAATTTAGTGGACAGAGTTCTATTCTTATCGGATTCTGTTTTACAAAAAATATTACACTTATCATAAACATTTTGATAGAAAACGATTTTCCGCTTAAGTTCTTTTTTGATTATATTAATAATAGAATCAAGAATATCACTCGGAAAAAGATATCTAGAACTAATAACTTAGAAAATAATAAAGAATTTATTAATCCATCTTGGTTCACCGTGCCTTATGTACCGATTTTAACAGAAAAATTCAAACAATTCATAAAAATGATATCAAAGTCTTTTATTATAATACAAACAAATTAAAGAAATTTATTAAAGTACATAAAGATCCTTTGAATTCTTTCTCGAAGTCTAATGTTGTTTATTAAGATAAACTGCAATGACTGTGATGCATCTTACGTGAGATAAACGGGGAAAAAGCTAAAAATTCGGATTTCAGAACATTGAAATCATATACGTTGGAACACCAGCTCTAAATCTGTAATAACGGATCATCGATCGCAATTGGGTCATGATTTTGATTAGAATAATATTTAAATCTTGAATGAAGAACCGATTTACAATAAGCGTTTGTCTCAGAGATGCTTAACATTAAAAAACAGAGTAATAGTCTTAACCTACAGATAGACACAAAAGGTTTTCATAAATCATACATTCCGATAATAAACAATGTTTGACTTTGCCAAGATTTATCGCAGTACAGAATCCGTCGAGAACGTTAAACGCTTTTCGCTGCTTTTTATTTTATTTTATACATTGGACGTTATATGCTTATAATGTGATATTAATTTTTTCATCGCTTTTGACATCGAAATTTAATGTTTTTTTATAATACTAACATGGTTTCTCTCAATTATCGGACTATGAGATGAGTTTTTACCAAAGAGACGTTTTATGCTTATGCTAAATAAAAAATTTTAGGGGTTTGATAACTTATAATGTTTCTTTATGTTCTCTCTAGAACAACGAGAAATTTTCGCAATCGGTCATCCAATCGCTTGACGAGCAATTTTCCGTTTTCTCTGTTTTAACTCTCATCTAATTATGCAACGAAAGTTGCTTTCTTTTTGAATAATGTATTATACTGCGCCGGAAAATAAATTTTTTGTACATTTGAAGAGGGCCTAAATATAAGGTCCAAACATGTATGTAATTGTAGTCTAGCGTTTTAACTTTTGTACTTTCTATAGTTTGATTTATTATTTCTATCTTTAATTATACTTATATTAAATGAATATGGAGTTTTATTAAGATTTTTTGATTCTTAATTAGCCTTTTATATATCGTTGTTGGATTTTAAACATTAAGAGTTCTGTTATTTCAACTTTTTTACCTCTCTTGAACTTCATGCTCTTTTCCCCTTCTTCTTCCCTAATTCTCTACTTTCCCACTCCTCTCTGTTTTCTCTCTTCTCTTTCCTTTTTCTTCTTTTCCCCTTTTCTATTTCTTAATATCTCTTCTTCTTTTCCTAGATCAATCATTCATCATTTATTCTTAGCTTCTTATCCTACTCATACCCTCGCTCCTTTCCCTTCCTCCTCCTTCGTTATATCCATAATTTTCTCCATCAACCTTCTCTCTTTCCACGTTCGTCCATTATCCAAACCTTTTCCCCTTTAAACCTTCTTTCTTTCTATTGCCCTTTTTTTATCTTCCTTTTTTTTTATCCTAATTTAACCATCACCATCTCACTCCCTCCCTCTTTTCCATTTTTGACCTTCATTTTCTTCTCAATCTTGACTTTTGCCCTTATCCTTTTTATTAACTCTTCTATTTTGCATTCTATTTTCTCCTCCTTCACCCTGAATCGCTACACTGTAATATTTCTCCTTTTCTGCTTTTCCTTTAATTCCCATGCTTTCTCATTCCCATGTAACAATATTAAAACTAAACTTTCAAAATATAATTCCAAAATACGCAAAAATATTTTTGTTTACACTTAAATTGATAAATATTGCATATATTTTAGCAATATTTATCAAATTAAATGTGTAAGTATAAATTATTACTACAGCGATCGAGTTAATTTGAGGTTAGTAAAGCTAACGATATAATTTAAGAGGCGTTGAATGGCAAAATAAGATATATATTATGTGGAAATTAGGAGCGTTTCCGTTTCCGGAGCGAGCGAGTGTGGATGCGTGAGAGAGATGAAATTTTGTGAGGCAGGAAGCGAGTGAGGAGAGATGGCTGAGAAAGAGGAGTGTGGATATGGAGGAATGGATGACAGAATAGAGGTGATTGGAGGGAGCAAGAGGCATGAGTGGCAGAGAGAGAGAGAG
>QEPB01024512.1:0-13958 GCA_004480015.1 Atta texana
TATTCTCCGGACATTGCTCCTTCTGATTACTGGTTGTTCTGAAGGATGCAAGTCCGGTTCACTTCTTTGGCAGAAATCGAAAATTGGCTCCAAAATTGGATCGCCTCCAAAGACGAGTCATTTTTTCGAGATGGAATTCGAAAATTGCCTGAGAGATGGGAAAAAGTAGTAGGCAGCGATGGACAATACTTTAATTGATCTGTTCATTCATTTTATTTTGAAATAAATGCATTTTTGAACACAAAAAAACAGACCGAACTAATTGTATTCCCAATATATAGTGAAAAAAGACATCATTTTTCAAATTTTCCTTCTTAATAATCTTTTAACAAGTAACGAGCGATGGCTAAAACTTTGAAAATTATTCAGGGTCATCATCTTGACAGTATATATCATGGTCATTGGAGAAAACACTCTTGAACATATTTATCAATTTAGCAACTAATTATAATAATTTTAAACAATATTATAAATAGTAGCCAAATGTAACACGAGTGCTCCTAATTATTGAACTATTATTAAACTATTATTAAACTATTATTGAATAGCTATCGAATACTTATTAAATTGTCATATTTCTATTGAACAGCTATCATTCTTGATAGATTCTTAATTGAAGGGCTGAATTCTATAATATTCTACAATATACGTTATAATTCTATAATATACGTTATAATAATATACGGGATACACGTGGATTTCGCGGTAAATATCAGCAAGGCTAATTTTGGATCACTCTAATTTTTTCAATTTTGATGATACTTGTAAAAAATTTTATAGCGCATCTTTTTTGTGTTTTGACTAAATTGGTAATTTTTTGTTTTCAAGTTGTAAACAAAAAAAGTAAAATAAAAAAATATATTTATATTCAACTTCATATTTTTATATTCAACTCGCTATATCTCAGCTAAATATGAATAGTTTTCTTTGAAACTTTCATAGAATAAACTTTAACATGTTTTCCGAAATAAAGGGTACATAAAATATTTTCGAAATATTTCTCACACTCACGAGTGTGGTGCAACTTCGTTGTGCGTTCACGATTAATATTCTTTAAAGTTTTCACTAATAATTTATTTTAAACTCAAAATTAACAGAAAATATTTCGATATTTATACAGTTTCCAGTTGCAATATCGCGCAATTAGGCGCCAAGCATGAGTGAGCGTGCCACTCTTTTGTGAAAATAACCAAAATTTTACCCAAAATATATTATGTGAAGGTTGTAAGCACTAGCACAGGCAACTCAATATATAGGCACTTACAGTACAGAATCCAGCACGCGCCAATTTTCTCACGAATACTTTGCGGCATCACCTTTCTCGCGAGCGCTCGCGGACCGCGAATCGCAAGTACCGCGTACTCAGAGAGCTGGCGCGACAACCTGTGTTATAGATTCGTCCGGCGGGAAATATAAGGCCTCGCCGAAGCGAAGTTAAATTGCTCAAGATTCTTAGAGATACTAAATAGTATCCTGAATCATTGCTGCCTCGATCATCGAGACTAGCAAGGGTGTCGACCGGCACAGGAGCAGCATGGCTGACTACCGGCGGAAACGCAGCAGCGACGGCGGAGAGCAGCAATCCAATGGAAATGCTCCATCACAGGTCCAGCAGTTCAGTAGAAGTGTTCCATCACAGGCCACCGGAAAAGCGGCGCAGCAACCAGTCAGTGGAGGAGCAGTCGGTCCCAGCAGAGGGACGATCACGCATTGTGGCAGAGAAGGTGCAACTCGGTAGGCGGAGACTAGTCTCGGTACCGGCAACATTGCACTCACCAGTGAGATGGAAGCTGCTGCCATTGGAGGTCGCGCCACAGCGACTGACGAGGCCTCCACTATACCTGCTCAGCATGTAACAGCAGGGACACATCACCGAGCTTTCTGTGTCCACGGCGATATCTCTGCTGCCAGCGACGCCATCTGCCGTGATCTCTCTGATGACGACAACATGGACACAAACCACGAACGAGTAAAAGGAACTACCAAGACTTTGCACCGTAGAACTGTCACTATATACACCGCCAAGGACACCGTCAGCCTTGCGGAAGAAAGTACGATTTGCCGTGTCCGAGAACCTCTACACTGGAAAGGACCAAAACAGCAACGACTCTGTTGAAATCCCATAAAGTGGACGCGCTGTGAACCGCGGATCCAATACCGCACTTATCGCGGTTGTCTATCACATACAAATGGTCCTTTTCAGGGCTACCACAAACTGTATATAAACAGCCTTTTTCAGGGTCAACATATTCTTTAATACATTATTGATAGACTGTAAATATATCGTAGTTAACCGAATACACCAAGACTAGATTTAGATCTGACAACACCTCGTCTTCACTGCAAACTTACTCCTAACGCTTAGCGGGCAGTAAAGGTCGATACCGACGGCTGGCTGGCATACCACTACAAACACACGTCGTTATATACTAGAAAGAATTGCTGATAGCTCTGATAACTAACTGTTCAGCTCCGATAATGATAGAGAGGTCGATTCGTGGCCGGGAACGGAGGATATTTTGGAAAATGAATAGAAAACGATTGCAATAAACACACAGAAATTAATAATAAGAAATGATAAATATATTTTATCAATCTACAAGATTTACTCGTATATACGTTCGTTAAAGTCGTAGCATTGATATGCGATAGGAAAGCGTCAAAGTAGCATCACAATGTTTCCTCATCAAGTTTTCGATAGCACGACAGTGAACAGAGAAAGTTCTCGGCAGCACGAGTTCATAAAAGAGCAATTCTTACGCTATCACATAAAAAAATTAAATAATTCGATCACCAAGATAAGAAGGTAGTTTTTGTATTGTAATAAATGCACGACCTTAAGCTCGATCGCGAAGATTTCGAACAATCTTAACAGAGCAAATAATGTAATATAACGGGCAGAAATCGAGCAAAAAGGAACTTATAAATAATATAATTTCTCTGTATTTATCAATACTAACAATGTTTCGAACGGGTCCTTCTTCAGTACATATAAACTCTCTCAAAATTGTAAATCAAGCCATATGGTAAAAATCCTATCTTATGTGAAATTCAGTCAAAGACTCTTCATATTCAAGTGATAGTCATCAGGAATACGATATAAAAAGCAGAAGCTCGTATATACATTTTAACATGATTAAACGCATGTCTTTCGATAAAGTGCTCAGTGCGAAAAAAATGTTTTTGGGCTGGGATGTGTTACCTCACCCGCCATATTGTCCAGACCTGGCTCTTTCATATTTCCATTCATTTCGGACCATACAGCATGACCTTGCTGAGAACTTCATTTCGTATGAAGATAGAAAAAATTTCAACACTGGATTGTTTCAAAAGAACCGGAGTTCTTTTATCGCGGAATCCACTTATTACATGAAAAGTGGAAAAAGGTGATATTGACAATGGGCACTACTTTAAATAAATTCCTGTTCTTCCTATTTCTCATAAAACATAGATAATTATTTTATAAAAAAAAAACGGCGAAAACTTATTCAAACATCAATATAAATAAAATTAATTAAAAATGTATACATATACTGCGATATATTAGAGTATCTCTTTGATGATACTTAAAAAAAATAAAAAAATGATAAATTATTTTTTTGTTGCTATCATTAGTAGCAATGGTAGCATAAATATCTCTGCTATCCTATCTCTGGAGGCTTGCTTATTTGACAATGAGATAATATAAGTGTGGCGATAATATAAGCGCCAGTATCACAGACAACACGTTTTACGACTTGTAAGACAGAACCTTGCCACACGCTGATTTTCTCAAGAATACTTCGTGGGGCCAAGTTTCTCACGAGCGCTCACGGATCGCGAATAGCGAATACCGCAACTCAGCTCCCAGGGAGCCGCTGCAACGATCAAATGCTTATAATTTAGATTCGTCTAATGGATGGATATAAGGCCCGCTGAAGCAAAGTTGAGTCGCTCAGGAGATTTCCCGGCATACATCAGAGTAGTATCTTGACTGTCAAGCTGACTCGCTTAACGAGATTGGCCACTGCTGGCCACAGTGTGCATTAGCAGCAAAGGCACAGCAAAACTCAGCGGCAGCACTAATGGAGGCGCAGCACCATTCAGTGGCAGTGAGAGCGCAGCACTACTTGTCTAACAGCAGCAGCAGCGAAAGCTCAGCTCAGCCTACCAGTAGTAGTAACGGAGATGCAGCTTACCAGCCTACCAGCAGCAATAGCAGAGACGCTATCTAACAGTAACGGCAATAATGAAGGCGCAGCTCGAGCCGACAGTAGCAGTAAAGGCTAAAGAATCCAGAAGTCCCATGACTATTAAGGCAGTCGAGGATCCTACTTCCGCAAGCTCTTATCAAATTTTTCAGAACTGTTACAAATCAAACGGCCCTTTTTGGAGACCATTCCTTCCCCCTCTCCCTCCCGCCAATTAGTCGGAATAACATTTCCAGTCTTACGGAAACGTTAACAATACGATGGATTAATGATCGATTCTTCTGTTTTCCATCATCCGCAAGATTTGTGCAAAATGCCCTTAATAATAAATAGTCTTTTACTCAAATTTAACATCTTTTTTACATTTAAAAAACGTCACATCTTTTATCTTCAAAATAATAACTTTTTTTAAAAACATGTGTAACTATACTATTTTTTTTAAAGTACATCATTTAAAGAATACTAGGCTAAAACTGTATTTGAAAATATTATAAATTTAAAAAGTTATGATTTTTTTAAGTAAAAAAAAGCACATTTTCCGAACTTAATGTTTACAATTTTTTTTTAGTGTTAAAATTAAATTTTTCACTAAAATTGTTCCATTTCCTTAAGGGATGAAATTATATACTGTAGGTTTTAGCCAATTGTCATTATTCGTTAAAAAATTATTAACAAAAAAGTTTACCAATAAAATTTAACTTTTGGACACAATTGTGCTCCGATGAAACAAATTCCCTGCAAAATATTTTCTTATATTTCTTATATAACTTTTTGTGTTTTTAGAGTAGAGAATTTGTTTTTTTTTTAAAACAAAAAATTTGTGTTTTAAAGCAAGAAAATTGTGGAATAATTATTGCAAAAAGATTAAATTTCGCCAACGACATATGTCAAGGTCAAGATCATTGAAGGATAATCTCTTATACTACATAATTACTTTAATAACTAATAAATTCTCATTTGAAAAACCGATTACTAATATAGAGTCAAAGTTATATGAAATTAATATAAATGATTATGACTTATGACTTTGATAAAATGATATTTGATTTTTCAATTCCAAATGATAAATGGTTCATTCATTTAACAAATCATAATATACTAGTGGAAGTCCAATGTTTATTGTAATTAGAAGAAGATTTTGTCTGTCTCCCCGAAATATCGGTAATTATTGAATATGTTAAACACATAAAAAATAATTTAAATAAATTAAAAATAAATGATGAGTCTGTTGCTAGAAATCAGATGCTTCCATTACTGCAAATAAAGTGCAATTAAAAAAGATTTAAAGTCATATAATTATGTTTTGTCAGTTCTATCAAGACAAAAGAATTGTAAACGATAACTCACAAATTCTTTTTACTAGAACTAACAAGGACAAAGAACAACACAGTTGTAATAATTGATAGCATGGATGTGATTAAAATGGAAACATTATTATCTAATTTTAATAATTATCTAATTTTAATAATTACGTTGAACTAAGTAGGAATCCAATTAATAAAATGTTAACTGAATTAAAATCTTTGTTAAAAGTATGGAAGCAGCATGAATATACAATATATCACAACTTACTTATAATTTTTTAAATTCTACAAATGCGATTCTACCGAGAGTGTACGGTTGCCAAAAATTCATAAGCAGAACAATCCTTTACATATTATTATGTTATCTATTGGAAATCCATTACATAATTTAGCGAAATTTTTATATAAAATTTTAAAGTCCAATTTAGAAAGGCCTTATGGAAATGTAAAAAATAGCTTTCAATTAAAGTTAAAGATTTGGCGAACCGAAGATTACTTTGCTACGTTTACGAAGATACTACGTTTATCCCTTCTGTCGCTTGTTACTAATGCTCATTGAGCTAGCAATTAAAATAATAGAACACCGGTGGTGTTATATACAGCAATCTATAAATGTACCAAAAAATGAATTTTTTAAGGTTTTCAATTTGATTCTTAATTCCACGTGCTTAATTTCACGTGTTTAATGGGAAATATTATAAATAATCCTTTGTTATCGATGGAATCTCCTCTATCTCCCAAGTCGCTGATTTAGTCATGCAAGAATTAAAGAAGATATCTATTGAGAGCTTACCTTTTGACTGTATTTTTATGTCAGATATGTAAATGACATTGCTATTGCAACACAATCAAACAATATTAACATTATATTAAACACTTTTAATAATTTTCATCCTAAGTTGAACTTTACAGTTAAAGTAAGAGGGGATCATTTAGATTTTTTTGATGTTATTTTAATGAATAATGAACAGAGTTTAATTTTTTACTGGTATTATAAATTTACCTTTTCTTAATTTTTAATCGTGTCATCCAATGTATCATAAGGTAGGATTACCATTATAAGATTAGTAGATAGAGTGATTATGCTGTCACATCCGGGCTTTCATAAAAAGAAATTAGATTTAATTATTAATCCTTCTTAACAATGGATACCTTTTAGATTTTATTTTCAATCATAAAAAATAGACTACGTGTACAGTTCGATCATCTTAGAAGAGTCTCAACAAATAATAAACAGTCATTAGCAAACAATAAATTAATAAAATTTTTTTTACTATTCCGTACGTTTCTTCGATTGTGGATAAATTTAAAAGATTTTTCAAAAATAATTGTGCGATATTTTTGGCTTACATGGGAATGAACAAATTAAGTTCATTCATAAAAGTACAAAAGAATAAATTACCATCGTTGTTTCGTTCTAATGTAGTATATAAAATAAATTGCCTAAATTGTAATGCTACTTGTGGGGCAAACCAAACGATTATTGAAAACAAGAATTGATGAAAACTGTAAGTACATTAATAGAAATATCGATCAGAATTCGGTAATTACTGAACATAGAATAGAGTGATTCAATCATGACTTTGATTGGAATAATGTCGAAATTTTAGATGAAGAAAAGATTCTCAATAAATGTCTTATCTAGAAGCTATCTTAAATTTATTATTCCTAAATCTATTATTAAAAAACAGAGTAATGCTTTAAATATACAGAGCGACAGGGATCTTTTGAATATATCATGACATTATTTGTGGATAGTGCTGCTTCCAAATTAACTTGATAATTTTATTTCTGATAAACAAATGAAATTGCTATTGCCTTTCATAAGCAAATTGAAACTCAATATATTCAGATCGGTTTCTTATTATATTGTACAGAATATCGTTAATCTGTTTCTCAAGTAAGTAGTGGTCGGTGTATAATTGTTAATTTGGTTAATTTGGTTAAGCTATTCTTTATTAAAATCTTTATTAAAATCTTATTTTTTAATTTATATTATAGTGACTCATAGTATTTTGAGTATCCGATGAGATATACAATAGATAAAGATAATAGTCTTGACGAAAATTACAGTTTAATGATGTATTTTACACTTTTGATACACATATCTAATGAATTCAATATATACTGGAAAATTACATAATTTTTGCACTTTAAAGAGAACATAATATCGAAACGTCTGAGATTATATTATATTTTTGAATATATTAATCATTATTATCATATTGAACATCTTGTATAGGCTCACAATGGCAAATTTCTTTAAATTTTTATTGTAATGATTAATATCTTGACGAGGATCGCCAGACGAGCAGGCCTCAGTTAAATTTTTTCGAAAGAGCTCGTAATTAGATTGTAGTGATTTGAACGGATACGGTTCACTGTCACAATTTCTTCGCGATTGAGAAACTTCTGATGATTAGACGATGGTTAGAGGCGTAGACAAAGGATTCGAGAAATGCTCCGAATAAAGTATATCCTTTATGAGCGTCTGCTCAGATAAATAGGTCGAAAATTTTCGGGAGTTGTCAGCCTTAGACTCCAATTGATAGTAGGGAATGCGATATGTCAGCCGAATGTTGGAGGCAAAAAGAATGTACATTCTTAGACATGAAACAATTAAGAGCATTCGATACATTTTGACGATTTTTAAATTTCATCTCAACTTTTTAAGTTTCATCACAAATGTTTTATACAAAGCTTTTTCATTTAGTCAATATTGTAATATACTTAAGCAGTATTATATGACTGAGAACGCAATCACTTGTTAACCAAGAGGACAGGCAATTTCTTTGTACGATGTTTATGTTTTTTTCACTTTCTGACTGGATATTCTTTGTTAATATATTAATTATTATATATATTAATTATTATATTTGCTGAAGATGGCTAAGATTAATAACCGAAACTAACATCTTTCAAACTAACATCTTTTAATACACATTATACTATTAATGATTATATAAGTATAGATTGCGCACCTTTTACCGCGCTGACTCCAAAGTAGTCTCCTTAAATCTGTTATTTTTACAATTATTAGGAATTCTATTTTATATATAGCCATTATTCGAAAATGATTTTTCAGTTTTATAGAAATTAATCATAAACCGAAAATCTTTGAATTTTGATAGAAATAAATAAAAAAAAGTGATTCTATCGTTCTTCTATGATAAATATTAACAATTTGCTATTATAGTTAATATTAATAATTATAATAATTATTAATAAAATGGCTTATTAAAAAATGGTGACTTTTAAGGGAAAGGTATTACATTAAATTTAAAAAAAAAGCCTATAGAGGAAAAGATTGTAATTTTGCAACAAATTGTATAAGATATTATAACATCACGAATATGCATACTTGTTTCTAAAACATTTGTATAAAAAAAAAATCAACAATTTAATGATATCAAATTTCAACCGAATATATTTTTGGATACTAATGATATCTGACTATCCAGTCGGATAATAAAAAAATGCCAGATAATACCGAATACCGGTTATTTTCCGGATATCCGGTGCATCCCTACTCTTTATTATATTGTGATGCATTTGCCGCGGGATCCATCAACGAGGAAGAAGAAGAAGAAGTCTTTTTCTGATACTAAGAACAATAAAATTGACTTAAATCATTTTTTTATGATATAGATCATTATCATGATTAAAATCATAAATAATCCAATTAATCATTTCTACTTACATTTTAACTTTGCAGTAAGTCCGAATTTTCTGATGTACAAAGAGTTAGAATAACTTCAACACGCACTTTAAATCGTACAATTACATAATGCTAATGGCGTATTAGAAAATCGCCAAACAAGGAAATTGTAGATGTGGTACATAAGTCCTCTCCCCTTCAGCTTCAGCACCACTGCTCAAAGCGTGTTCGAATGCCTAAACTATGAAAATCGGATGGAGTTACGCTAACTCTTGTGCGTACTGAGGATTAAGGATGGCTTTGAACTGCGAGCCTGGCTTTATTGGTGTCCTTGGTGGAGAAGACGACGAGATCGTCTGCATATTGTAGAATGCGGGCGCCGTCTTGAATATATAGTTCAATATTACGGATGTAAATACTGAACAGTAGCGGACTCAAAGTAGAATCTTGAGAATCAGAAAGAACCTGTAAGAAAGCCTTTTTCCATCATAAATATATATCTTTCGAAGATTAGGTTGCCGATAAATTTTCTCATCCTGACCGGGATCCCTCTTTGAAGTCATCGAGAAGAATGGACGGGATGACATTGTCGAACGCAATTCTCGAGAAAAGCGCAGATAGTAATCTTGTTAACAACGAATCCATTATAAATATAATTAGTCAAAATGACGAGGTTATCAGCGCAAGATCGATCGGCTCTAAAACTCAACTGGAATTTAGCTTGGAGCCATGAGCTTGGATGTCATGAGCTTCCACGAGCCACCATAAAAGATATACGATTTTTTCCAGGATTTTCAGAAAATAGAAGATGAGATAAGCCGAAGCCACCAGGCTTGAGGATGAACACAATTAGCGATTCAAGCCAAGATTTCAGAAAGGTATTGTTATTTAAAATTCTATTGTTTAGAGATAGCAGATGTTCCAATTGGTTAGGAGAGAAACTCTTAATAATTTGATAATCTAAATGGTCCAAACCGGTCTGAGTTTTAGGTTAGAGAGCACCGCTCGAAGCTTCTCGAGATTCACTGGAGCATTTATGAGTCTTGCGAGATCCTCAGTTTGCATATCGGGTAAGGATTTCAGACTGCTATCGTTGCAAAAGGCCGAACAGAATTTAACAAAAACTTTTCTGAAGAGGTTTTTTTCGTTTTTTGAATTATCTGTACTAATTAAGTCCCGTTTTTTAGAGGCTTTAATGAGTCCCCAAATATGAAATGTGGGTGTAGATCGGTTAATACATAATTTCCATCAACTTTTCCTTTTAATCGTCTTCAAGGTGTGAGTACTTTGGACAGCAATTCTTTTGTATTCTGAGTAGTTACTGTAGTTAGGAGAATGGTTAAAATTACAAAGGATGTCTTGTCTTTTCTCAACTGCATCTCGAGCCGCGTCACACCATCATGGCGGAGGAAATCTCCAGGCTGGAATAGAAGTAGATCGTGGGAAGGCTGATCCTTGAGGAATTGTAAATATCATTTTTGAGGATATTAAATCATTGATCATATAGTTCCGCTCCTGAGAACGGACTCTCTTCTGGGTTGTTAAGGGAGCGAAACAAGATAGTTAAAAAGGAGAGCTTCTTGAGAAACTCTATCAAACTTAATGTTATACAAAAATGTTGCTTTTTTGCTTGTATGAGCTACCAATCTTAAAGATGATTAGGAAGTGATCACTTCCCCATGTATTTCTGAGAGACGTATCGAAACAAGAGATCGCTAAGTTAGGAAATGCCCAGAAGAGATCTATAACTGAAGGTCGAAAGTCAGGAGATAGCAGTAACTGGGAAGTTTGTTCCCGATATTAATTAAATTGAAGTAATTAGCAGCTTTGATTAGCGAGTTGCCTGTGAAGTCAGAATATCCCCATGAGATATAATGAGGTGTAATGAAGAAATCTCCTATAAACAAGGCTAAAGAATAGGAGTTTAAAATTTCTAAGATACGCTGAAAGGCTGTAACAGATGTAGGACGCCCAGGATGCCTGTATACGTTAATAACCACACAGGGTTAATTACCGACTTCCAATAACAATTTCTATTAGTTCTATTAAATGATGACAGTAGTCTCGCACATCCATGATCGTGAAACGTATATGATTCCTAACAATAATATATACATTCCCCTATCACACTTCTCAGGACCTAATATGTCTTTCCTAATGACATCCCTGCCGGAAATTCCTAATAGATCCATATAAAAAAAAACATCCATAGGTTGAATATGTACTTTCGAAATCATAATTCCTCATAAGTCCAGTGAATATTCAGATCCGTAAAAGCAGATAGTCGATATAAAACATATCTACATTTACAATTATATACGTATATAATGAATATCCGCATTTATGAGGAATTATCATTTCAAAAGCACATATTCAGCTTGTTAGAAACGGATACATAAATGCATGCAGATACGAGCATTTAACATTTATCCGCATCTGCGAATATAAAATATATTCGCATTTATGAGAAATTACGATTTCAAAAGCACATATTCAACCTATTAAAAAAGGATACATTTTTTAAATGGATCTGTCAGGAATTTTCATCAGAGTACTTTACTTTGATGAAAATTCCTAATAGATTCGTATAAAAACAGTTAAAAAGCTGGTAGAATAATCTGCGTAAGACATTTTATAGGACTTTGTGGCGTTTTCTTTTTGTAAGAAACATATCCCTCTCTTGGCAGCGCGTATTACGCACAGCGGATTCCTGTAGTTATAATCCAATGGAGATATATTAACATATTAGCATCTATAAGCTTTTGCGTAAGAAAAACCTGCTTTGGTTTGCAACTTATATGTATCAGATAATGACATATATCAGATAATGATATATATCAGTAATCCGTCCATAATTGCAAATATCATATCCATTTGCATTTATACGCAATATTGATCTATAGGATTCTGTCTGCTACGGAGATTTCTGTTTCTGTCTGGATATTATATACACATAGAATGTTAATGATATTTATCTGTAATTACAGATATCGTATTCATCTGCACCTGTATATAATGTTGATCTATATAATAGATGCAGATGAATCCGGTATCCGTAAGTACGGATAGATACTGTCAACATCTGATGCATACACAATCCAGAAACAGGAATTATAGTTGCAAACAAATTCCTATAGAACAACATTGCGCACAGATGCAAATAGATACGGTATCCATAATTGCGGATAAATATCATCAGCATCCAATGCATACAGATTGCATCCTATACAGATAGAAACAGGCAAGTTTTTCTACTGCAAAAACTTGTAGATGCTAATATGCTGACAGATTTCCATTAAATACAATTCCATTAAATACATTTTCTGTCTGCATTTGTAGATATATTGTAATAGTTGCTTACAGAAACGTAATAAAAATTGAATATTCTCTTCAAACAGCGGATATTTGTTAAAATTTATTAGAAGTTCTATCTGTTCTAATTGTTTCTGATTGTTTCTAATGGAAATTTTTAAGGGCAATAAGCTTGTAAATCAGAAAAGCACTGCAGTCATGTACGTGTGCCAACTGCTATTCTGCTAAAGTGCTTTAGTTCATCTTCCTTCAGAGGTTTTGCTCTTTCTGAATCTCAGTCAAGTAGTTCACGTATCACTACTAACGAAGATGCAAATGCATATAAATAATAATAAAGCGCTAATGTTGGTTTAGACAGAAACATGATCGTAAACTGCGGCTAGATTTCAGTATCTAACAACGTCGCCTAATAGAAATCGATAAATCTTGTATCCACAGATATAATTACAATCCGCAATCTTTCAAAGCGTGTCATTGCAGGTAAATTTTATACACGATGCGCATAAAAACGTATGATGATTATTCGCTATATATTACATTTTCATGCTCATCATATCGGCTGTTTGCAAGTGCATAAATGTATAAATTGTGATATAATGCAAATTCCAACATCGCACTTTTCCTCTTAAGCATGAAACTAAAACGACAATTTTTTTTCCAGCGCTTTGCACGAGCGATCAAATCAAATTGGGCAAAGAATTTTCGAAAAGAAGCACTCCCGTCGAACGTGTCTGGTTTTAACTTAATGTTTGTTTCCCCATGAAGAGAAACACACGATTCAACGCGTTCACGCGCATTCGTGCCATTTCCACCGCTCGGTAAAATTGCGTGACAGTATTGCCATTTTTAATACAAATGTATTTTTTTATTACATTTTGATCTATTTTAATATGTCATTATAAAATACCTTAAATCTATTACATTTTCAGAACTTGATTGATCCAATAATCGCTTTAAGCTTTAAGATAAGAAATCATATATCATTTGTTCTTCTCGTTAAGAAATTTCCTAATTACATTAAATGATTTGGAAGCTCTTAATTTAGAGTGGAGATTATTATCAGAATATAAAAAAAAATTGTCACATTTTGAAGAACCTGAATCATTTTGGATAGAAGTAACAAAAATAAGAAATGAAATGGTTTTCTCAAAATTATTCAAATTTGTTAAAGCAATATTATCTCTTTCGTAGTGCAACAACAGAGCGTATTTTTTCTAATCTTAATCTGATAAAAACTAAACTCAGAAATAGATTGCGTATACAATCATGTAGTGCTCTTTTTTGTATGCCAAAGAAATCTTAAACAATACAGAGTGTTATACATGAAAGCCTTCACAAGAATTATTAAAACAATTTTCAAAGTATTTCATACTTTCACAAATAACAATGAAAATAATGATAAGATATTAAAATAGTTTTGTTTGTATACATAATAGACAATATGACTATAATTAATGTGATCTAAGTCTTTATTTCAAAAGGCTACCGTCTATT
>QEPB01024513.1:0-17327 GCA_004480015.1 Atta texana
AAAATGAAGTTGAAGTATCGAAATCGACGTACAAAATTTTACAATAGATTAATGATGAAATAAGAGAGAAAAAATGTTGAAAATGTAACCTTTCACGTATAACGTAGTGACAGATAAAGCTCGCAGACGTTTCTTTAACGAACTGCACACAAATCTTACCATAGATTTTTCTCAACGAGATTATAATAGTTTAAAAAATTCTGATGCTGAAGATAACAAACGAACTTAGCAGACGGTTGCGCGCGCGCCGCGCTCGATCAGCGATTTTCAATAAGGTTATAATTTATGCGTATATTGCGCAAAAAATTGTTCTAAACAAATGATATCAACAAAAACATTATGCGTCACTTGAAAATAGTCTTATAAAGCGATATTTCAGATTCAACAAAAAAAACATGATAAAAAACAATGTATGATTTCCGAAACTTAAATGCTGCATTCGGAAATATGACATTATATAAATAATAAAGAGCACAGCCACGACGACAGATGTAAAACGAAAATAATATATTTATTATTATTACATAAGAAAACATAGACGTTTCGGTCAAGATTTGACCATCATCAGTACATACAGATGACAAAGAATTACAAACAAGTTTTTTAATTAAGAACGCAAAATCGCTAGTCAAAGAAGTGTTAATACAATATCAAGACAACAAAGGAAGAAACGCAAAATATTAAAAAAATTATCGCAAGTCAAGGATAGTCTCCGAAATGATCCATATTAAATGACAAGATAATTACTCAAACAAACAAAGTGACACAGAACGTTTTCCTGAAATCTACTTATCAATCATCAGAAAAATCTCCTCTACCCACACATAAAACTAACTTCTCCACTAACATTCTTTTTTTCCTTCATCCTATATAAATATTGTTCGCCAGTCATGATCTTCCAAAAAATTTGTCAGCAGTAATTCTTACCATTTGTTCAGATTTTTCTCGGTTTTTTAAAATTGGGATATTCAGAGTTACATCTGCGAGAACTTGTGTTTAAAAAATACGTAGTAAGCGAGCTTTAATGTGAATTTATATTGACCTTTATAATTAATCATTGTATTGTCTAAAATATTTTAATTATTAAAAAGCGTTTTTCTTTTCCTTAATTTTTTAAATAGAATCTGGAAATTCCGTATTCTCACACGAAGTCATTCTTTGCTTCCATAAAAAAGGAATCATAAACGGAACATAATAATCACCAGATACATTATTATAAAAAATTTTTTTATTTTTTTCTTTTTTTAATAAATATTTTTGTTATTAAATATTTTTGTTATTAAATTTATTCTCTGGATTCTTCTCTTTATCTTATTCAATTAACACGTACCATAAGCGATTGGAAAGAAAAAGAATTTGTTACTATCTTATTGACTTGCGATAATTTTTTTAATATTTTGCGCTTCTTTCTTTGTCATCTTGATATTGTATTAACATTTCTTTGATTAACGATTTTGCGTTCTTAATTAAAAAACTTACTGTTTGTAATTCTTTATTGTCATCTATATGTACTGATGATGGTCAAACCTTGATCGAAATGTCTATGTTTTCTATTATAATAATAATAAATATATTATTTTCGTTTTGACATCTGTCGTCGTGGCTGTATGCTCCTTATTATTTATATTTGTATTATTGAGCCACCTTCAAACATTCAAATATGACATTATCTGGAAATTTATTAAATATTTGGCACACATTTTGGGAGGTATTAGGAATTCATCTGTACAGTTTTAAAAAAGACCCCTCCCAGAAAAAAAGTTATTACAAAATTATCTTCGGAGAGAAAATTTCTCCCACTCCCTCCCTGCTTAGGAGCGTACGACTTCCACACGAAACGACTCCCACCCCCACCTCCTCCTTTGCTAAGGGACGCGGACGACTTCCATGCAAATTTATTCATTTTACTATTTCATTTAAAAAAAGAAATTTTTTTTGGGGAGTCACTAAAAATCCCTTTAAGGAGAGGCTTTTATTTTAATCTAAAATGAAGCTTTTTACAAAGCTTTATCAAAATCGGAGGAATTCAATTTTCGGAAGTTTATCCAAATATCTTTTTGTATTCCGAATACGCGAATTTTGGGACACCCTGTTTATTGGAATTAATATACTCCTTTTCTTTGATATGTCCAAACAAAAGATGAATAGTAAATTTCTTTAACTTCCATAAAATTGCGTACACGTATGTAAGTACATAGTGTAGATATAAGTCGGAAGCAGCATAAAGCAAGATCACTTGTCTTCTGCCCCAAGAGAAATCAATAACTAGGTAACCAATGGCATTTGACTATCATCATTTTCTTCTTAACCATTCAGACGATTACGTTCGTTGAAACGTACAGCCTATCATCTCTTCAAAACGATCTTACTCGGAACCCAAAATCTGCCTCAGATCGCATATCCAGTGAAATGAGCTGCAGATCGTATCTTGTGAGCTTTCCGTCGAGGGTGAAATTTACTCGTTCCTAGATCACGAAAATAATGAGGCTTTTGCTATGCTTGAGAGCACTCATATCTGTAGGACCTTCTGTTGTCCTATCTCTTGCCAAAGCAGACATTCATTTCGAAGTTGTATATTTAAACATCTAAATTTGCCATTTGCTCGTAATTATCTAATTTATCATGAGAGATTATTAAGAGACTATTAATTAACACTAAATTGAATAACATAGCAACGTTCAACTAAATTGTTATCCAACTAAATTGTTAAAACAAATTTTATAACTATTAATAAAATGACTATTAATAAAATATTGATGCGAGAATTAAATATTTTCACAATGCACACACAATAGGGAACATTATTAAGGAAAATAGAATTGTAAATTTCTTCCGGAATTTTAATTTCAATTTATGTAGATTTTACTTTAATAATTTCTTTTTGTTTAATTCAATACAATTTAATAAATTAATATATAATGGATATATATACCTAGCAAACATGACTTAGCTGTTATATTTTTTGTCATTATTCAGACGTCTCTGTTTTATAACAATAAGTTTTATGGCATAAACGAGATATCCTGATGTAAATATGATAATTTTGTTACATATGTCTTTGTTATATATTTAGCACATAACATAATTATGTAAATTAAATGTAAGTTACATATACCATTTTATGAATAAGACATAACAAATACAAAATACATTTACATCACTAAGCCATAATGGAAAGAGAGTAAATAATACATGTTTTGGTTACATCTGCAGAAATATATACTGTTGTGTGTAGTAAATGGTAATATCCGAATATCTTCCAATCTTATTTATTGAACATTAGTACAGAGATTCAGGCAAGATTTCGATCTTGATTTTAGATGAAGACTCGACTTTGTATCACTTGCTCTGTAGACTCGGCTACGTATCGTTCGCTCTCGGCTACAGAAAAACGCTTGCTGATTTCTTATGAAAAATTTCGGTGACTCGATTACTTCTGAACTCGAGTCGAGGAGGGTCTTGAAATTATATAGCTGTTCTCGTAACTAGTCGCAACCAATCGTATACATGGTCACTGCAGTTTGGTTGCATCGTACCACATGACTTAAGGGGCATCGAGCGCTACCTGTCTCGTTGTTCTTGTGCTTTCGGTAAGATTTCGGTATCTTGTGTGTACGCGCGCGCGCGTGTGGTGTGTGTGTGTGTGTGTGTGTGTGTGTGTGTGTGTGTGTGTGTGTGTGTGTGTGTGAGAGATAAAAAAGTATTTAAAAGATATATAAATCGCGTGGCGCGACTAGCTACGACATTTACAATAATATATGCCACATAACATGCTTCCCCCGTTGAGAGGGCACGTGTCGATCAACTAGATTTTTGGTGATTCTGTTTGTGTTGACGGACTACAATGTTCGATGTTTGCGTCATTATTTAATTGGAAGTGAACGTAGACATTTTACCGATCGTTTTAATAATCCCGCATTCGTTTTAACGGTGACGGTTCGTACAACTCCATCTTCACCGGAATGAATATCCACTCTGTCCAAGGCCCACTTCAGGCATAGTAAATTTTTCTCCTTGATGAGAACGATTGTTCCAACGTTGATTCCTTCTCCGTCCTTGGTCCACTTATGGCGAACTTGAAGCTCATTGAGATATTCTAGATTCCAACGTGCCCAGAAATCTTGTTGTACCTTGTAGATGTGCTGCCAAGTAGAGAGAGAGAGAGATTTGCTGGGACAGATATTAGGCTCCGGTAGATTAATCAATGGTCGATCGATCAAACAATGAATGGGGATAGGGTTAAAGGATCATTGGGATCGGCCGATAAAGACAAAATAGGTCTAGAATTTAGTATAACTTCTATGATAAAGGTGTTTAATTCTTTAAATGTAAACAAAAGTTCACCGACCACGCGCTTAAAGTGATGTTTGAATAGTTTTACTATGGATTCCCACAGTCCCTCAAAATGTAGAGCGATAGGAGGTATAAAATATTACTTGATATGATGTTCGAACATTTAGCCAACCGATTTGTTATATTTTTGTGCCCGTCGGAATTAAAAAGAATAAAGTTCCTTTAATTGATTATTGGCTGTAAAATTAGTTCCATTGTCCGTGTAAATATGTGTTGGAATACCCCGCTATGAACGTCGCAAGGCCGCGAGAAATCCGTCGGTTGTCATATTGCTCACGATCTCTAAATGTACGGCTTTTACAGCCATGCGTATAAACACGCACACGTAAACTTTGATTCGATTCCGATTTCTGTATTTCTTTTCTTTAATATAGAATGATCCACAGAAATCTATTCTGGTATTATCGAAAGAGAATACGCGCTATATACTCGGATGGTAGATCGCCCATTTTATAATTAATTGTACTGAATCAAATCGAATCAGGAACAACGCATGATCATACTATTTTATGCGTTTAATTTCTGCCGTCAAGAATCTAGAATCTTTGTCTGGTGGCATATAAGATCATTTGAATAGCAGCATGGTAGTGTTGTTCGTAGATTTTTCTAATAATAAGATCTATCAAAAAGTGATGATTTGAGAGTAGAATGGGATATTTCTGTAAAGGCTAATTTTGATCTTCTAAGGTGGCCGACGCGGATTAAACCATTTTCGTCGAAAGAATTCAACGCAGCAATACTTTTAATTATAATTATAGGTTATTTAGCTGCAAGCCTCTTTAATTCTTGTGAAAAGCGAGAAGCCTGCATGATGTTTATTATCCTGATCTCAACTTTATCTAATTCCTTTATGCATAGTTCTCCTCGATACGTGTTCGTCGGCCGAAAACACGACATAATGCTATGATTCGTCTCAATTTTGAATAAATGTATTTTCGAAGAATATTACAATCGTTGATCGTTATCTCTAAACAGATGTTTTTCCGGCGCTCGGGTATCTTATTTAATTCCATCATTCCTGTAGGCCATTTATTTTCTTCCCTTGTTAACCATGACGGCCCCGTAAACCAGATTTAATTGTTTAGAAAAGCGTCTGGTATTGATCCCTGCGGAGAGCGCGTCGGCTGGATTATCTTTAGATCTGATGTGTTGCCATATCCGTGATGATTTGCTATCCGTTATCTCTTGAATTTGCACGACATGATATGATACGTATGTTTTTAAGAGATGAGGCAGAGTTCTCAACCAACGCAGCGCAATAATTGCGATACAACTTAGCCAATAAAAGCGTGCCGCATAATTCCAAGGGATAGTCACAATCTTTAACAATGTGACTCGTGATTTGGCACATAGAAGACGGCATTGTGCATTATTATGTTTGTTGGTCGATCGAACCACGTTACGATTCAAAAAATTAAGATTATATATGAGTTACGAGTTTGAGATGTATTTGTGTTTGCTGAGTAATGAGTATCTGAATTAATGGAAAGAATTATAAAGAGTGCGTCTAGACAATCGAGTCGAACATTGAGCTGCGAGCCTGCATCCACAGCTGTGAGTTTGTATTCAAAAATTCCTTGGACGTAAGCTTAGTTCGCAACTCGATATGTCTAGACCATAGACATCTATAAGGTAAAGTTGTCGAAATCGCACTAGCTCATAAATCGCACTACCTAGCTTAAAAAGTTAATTATTGTATTTATATACTTTCTTATTTAAGAACTACATGATACTGCTCATAAAGCGCAATAAGTATTGTTATTTACATAAATAAAAAAATCGTGGTAGCGTTGCAGCTATTTTTTAACGTATTTCATAGTAGAATTACAGAAAATATAAATTAAATAGCCTAAGTCTTGATCATTTGTTGTAATTAAAGTATTATTAGAATTAAATTAATAGGATCAAAATTTGCTTTATATTTTTGTTTATAGGTTAAATAAAGAAAAGTTTTAAAAATGCTCTACTTAAACTGCCCGCAATATATAATATATAATATTTCCTAAATCGCATTACAATCTGACCTCTTGCATGTTGCTTAATATTTTTATATTTATATTTCTTACATTTTTATTCCATTTATTATTATATGAAAATGTATATATTGCAAACCTATGAAGTATTTATTTTGTTTCACACAGAAACTCTAAATTATTCCTTGAAATTATTATGTGTTTCAGAAATTATGAAAAATATATTTTTAAATTTTTAACAGCATAATAAAATATAATTTTTTTCTTTTTCTTATGTAATTTTTTAATTTTTTGCGCTATTCTAATATTTCATATGAGATGGATAATATTGGTATGGAGGTATGATGCAATTTTTAGACAACGAATTTTTTCATTGCCAAAATCGCATATTGAAAAAATTCTCATTTTCAACGTTATAATAATGCAAACAAATTATTAAAAAATTACATAAGAAAATAGTGCAGTTTATTATGCTACAAAAACTTAAGAATATTCTTCATAATTTCTGAGTTACGAATCTTTAAGTAAAAAGTAGCGATTTTGATAACCTTATCCTAATTAGGGATGCATTCCGAGTTACGCATTAAGAACATGATGCATCATTTATCCTTGTTGTCTACCAAATAATAAAGAAGAATAAAATAATAAATCATGCGCTTCATGTATAATTCGAAACTGCATCGTAAACTGCTGATTCAATGTGATAGAGAATGGACTTGATTCCAAGTCCTTATACAATAGTTCACATATGTGTATGTGTATCACGTGAATTTATGTGAAACTAATAATAACTATTATTATCCGTGTAATTATACATGTAAGAGTGAGTAAACACAAATAAGCTCAGCGCTGCCTTCAAGGAAGTGAAGCTGGCAGTCTATTTATAGATGTCTGTAATCTGGACGCAACCTAAAAATTCTTAACTTTATACCATAATAGTTCTACGCTTTTACATCCCATTTTATTAATATATAAAAACATCAAATGACTCGGCTGTTTTCAAATATCCTAAGTAGATTATAGAATTTTATTTTAAGATAATTTTCAATCGTTTTGGAAGAATAAAAAACGGTTACTAGTGAAATAATTCTGTATTTTTAATAGAAAAGCTGTAATTTCAAGATAACAGAAATTATCGATAAATTGTCGATACTTGATTAGTTTAAATGGAGATAAAATCCATTTGATGTATTATATTTTTCATATTAATCTTTGCACAGTTTTATGTTATCCAACGGTCTAAATTATCTTACATAATTTTCTTATAATCCTTTTTTTTTTAATACATGTACCTTTACAGAAAAATGTAGGAACTCTTTTATTTGTGTCAGATAAATACTTTTCACGAACAAAATTAGCATTTAACTAGAAAAATAAAAGATACAGAATATACAACATATAATATATAACATAGAATATATAACATAGAATACAGAGATACAAAGTTTTATTGTAGGAAATCGATAACAATTGTTAAAAAGGTATTTGTTAAAATTTGCATGAAATTTGTTAAAATTAATTAATAAAAAATTAATTAATAAAATTAAGTAAGTTTAAATTGTGATCGAAACTGTTGACGATCGTAGATTACCAATTAGAGGGTTATGATTTTAATAATAAAAAGTTAATTTAAAATTAAATTATGTACATTAGCAATGTGACTCTAACAATATTGTGGCCAATTTACTGCACGTTATACAGAATTGCGAACAAGAATCGTTTGTCATATGTGCTATCATAGTAATAACACTACGTTATTGACAAAGTGTTTAGTCGGTAGCTAATGTCGCTAGTAGCAGATTTGCAAAGCGGTGCACTACGCGATTATCATACCTTGCATTAATGTAAGTAATTTATATGACATCCATTTGCATGAGTAGCAAATAATATTTGCTACTCAAGCTTTAACAGAAATCCATCATGTTCATGGCTTGACTATTAGCGATCGTAAAACTTTTTTATATAAACTCTTTTTATTAATTAACCATTAATTTCATTAATTTCGATCAAATATCTCGTTTGTTAATAAGCAATAGTAAAACTGTTCAATAATCAAAAAATTCCAAACAATATTAAGTCACTTCCACAAAATTGTTTTTCTGTTGTTTGATTTAGCATGTGTAGTAAAAAATTACCAACCAATTCGTTTAACTTCTAACACACTTCTAACAATTAGTTTTATTCTTCATGTGATATTATTTTTTATTCACAAAAGAATAAATATTAGAAATATTTCTAGAAAAAATCAAAAGTACAATAAAACGATCGTCGCTCTAGAGAATAATTGATTTATGGCAAATATTGATTTTCGAAATTTTGATTCTGATTGATATATGAATTTGAGCATTTAAAAAAATCATTAATCAATTCGTTATTGAAGTACAATTACACTATGCGGAAGAACATAATTTAAGAAATGATTTTCAAGGTGTGTAGAAAGTAAACTTTGCAATGTGAAATAAGCGTTTAATTATATAAAAGAATAACATTTTTAACAAGTTTTCACTTGAAGATGTTCAAACTGTCCGCACGATCAATGTCCGAACTGTAACATCGGGCAAATAGCAACGCATCCGTGCTTCAGAACAAACCCGTCACTGAGGACACGGAAGGATCGTGATTCTCCGATGACCGCATGCCGATTCCCCTTGGAGCGTCTCCTGCTGACCGCAAGCGATCCCACTGGGTGTCCCGGGAATTTCGTCAGGCGGTCGCATTCTCGACGGTCGATGGGAAAGGCCGCGGCTGGCTCTCAGCACCTAAATCAATTAAATATCTTGCAAGTGACCCGTCTGCTCTTGTTCGGTCACTTGCGTCGTGAGCTGGTCGTCATTACGACATAATTTTCACCTATGGTTGTATGATCGCATTTTCTTCATATAACTCGATGAAGAAACTTATACACGATAACAAGAATGCTAAGAAATGAAGTTAACGATCAAATAGATTACATTCTCATGGTTTTTAACATATTAAATCGCGTAAGAAAATTGTGATATACACGTACATAATATATAAAATATGCAAAATATATTTACGTAAGATCAAAGCAAATTGAGTTCATTCTATTTATGTAGCTCTTTATGTAGCACAACAAAATGTGAAACAAAGAATATTGAAACAAAGAAAAGATTCGCCATTGCCTCTTTTTTCTGGATGCATTAAAAAAGTTTCAGATTCTGCTGATAAGAGAAAGTAAGAAACATGGAAATTTTCATCTTTAATCTACATGGAGAAAATTTTATATTAAGTTTTAATACAATTTTAAATTTATTATGTCTTGTATTTTCATATGGACCATCACAACACGATTCCGACATAACTTTTACTATGTAGTAATACTAATTTCTATTTTTTCACATAAATAAAATAATTTTTGTTAAAAGCCAATGCTTAAGCCATATTCTATGGTACGCAAACAAAATTTGCTAGGTATATATTTTTACTTATTTTTACTTACAATACTAACTTTTATTCAACAAGTTTTGATTTTGTAATAAAAAAAATTTTTACTATGAAAAAGTGTAAAAATTACGTTGCATTATTGTTTTTAAAAAAATAACTGCAGCATTTAAACTTATAATTGCCATGATAGTCCGCAGCTTCTACAACATTACGATAATTTTAAATATAAAATTTTCTCCGTGTAGTAATTTTCTGCACTATTGATTTTATAATTCTTTAATAACCTTTTATTCTTTGCAATATATTTTCTTCCGGATGTAATTCCAGAAAGATATACGCATTACCAAAAAAGTACTGAGAGGAGATTCAAAAAGCTTCAGCCATTGTCGAATTCCATAAAATAAGTGATGTATCTACATATTCTATATTGATAACAGCTTAGCCAATTAGAGAAATGGAGCATCCAGTCAATTTTTATTCGAGTCTTGTTTTGAATGAGCATCATGGATAACGACTAAAAATTCAATATGAATTCCTTTTATACAAATTTTCAGAAAAGCTGTAACCACGGGTTCATTGTCCATCCGAATATTATATGAATCATGTTGATATTTAAAAACCACAAAATTCTCGAGAACGTTTTTACGATTCGATTTCCATCGTTTCCATTTTTATCTATCGCTCTCTATTTTTTTTTCATTTTTCAACTCAATATTTTATATTTGACTCACAATGAAAAAAATGGACCATAAAGTACATTTTTACTTTTTCATGTGTAACAATTTTTAAAATTAACTCGTTAAAATTAATTTCGATAATGTGCTTATGAATATACAAATCGCACATAAAAGAGCAAATATAAAAGTCAAGAATATGTATCAGTCAGTAATAAATTATGGATCTTCATAAAATCTCTTCGAAAGTACTCGAAATCGCGAGAGAATGTAATGCTTCGATGAAGTTCGTCGTGAATTAAATGCAATCTGAGTCGTTTTTATCATCAGCCACAGAGAACTTTCAATTACCTTTCCTATTCATGTCTCACTCTATTCTGGAATTTTACTTCTCCATCTTTCAGAAAAATCTTTCTTTCCACTTCACTTGCTCGCCTATTGCTCAACTACATAATCGGCTCAAAAGTTATTAACATACACTGACTTGTACGCAAACACAAATATAACGTCCATATAAATATAATAAAGTTAGTGAAAGCATTAATTTCGCTAATGAATATTAAAAGAAATATTTATTTTGAATACTTTGAATATTTGGAAGCATTTCCCAATAAATAATATTAAATAAAAATCGACCAAAAAATATTTAATATAAATATAAAATTGTTTGTCGATTTAATTTGTGATATTCAGTTTCAATTTAGAAGAATTTCAAGACCGACAGTAATCGACGCGCGGTTTTCTTAAACTAGAAATTATATATAAAATTCATACAAAATATCATTAAGCAAATCCGTTTCAATCAAACATGGCCTTCTTCACTAATTTGTATTTTCAAATAAGATATATCAAATTTAAATTTATATATAATATTTATTCAACAATTACGAATACTGTAAATAAAAACATTCAAGCATATAGAATACAATTTTAGAGTTTAAAATGGATATAATTTATACAAACACGATTTTTCAGAACAGACACTGAGAAATGTTGTCCTTATGCCGTCATCTTCGTGCCTATTGCATTTAAATCTAAGTAACAAATGTCAGCGAATGAACGCTATTTATTATGTTCGAAACAGTATAATCAAAATTATAGATTAATTTCAATTATATTGTTTCGAACATTAATCGCCCGAAACTCAAAAGGCGTGTCACATATGACTAAAACTGCGAATCAATCGTGGAGCAACAGGAAGTTCAAGACGTGATTGTAAAAATCATCAACGACTTGACATAATTGCGGTCGCTGTACGAGAAAATAATTGTAGCAATTATTATCATGACCTGTGGAATCGCCGAATTCAAGGATGTAATATGAGCGAGTGAGAGTCTCAATCGCGAAACATGTAACTTTCTTCTCGTTCCTCGACCAAACGAAATGCTTTCTCATGTAATAATGACGATTAAACCATCGAGAAATTTATGAACTCAAATTAACGATAAGAGACCGGTGCCGCTGGCGACCGGTAAACTTGGCTAGTGGTTAATTATTACTAAGAACGCGCGCCTCGTGCGGAGCAGCCGCTTGAAGAAGCAGTCCTATGCAAATGGAAGAGCCATTAATTACCGTTGAATATCGCGTCGAGCGCATTTCCTTTGACATGCTGCATCAAAAAGATGCTCAGCTTTATTCGCGAAAATATTAATCTTCGTTCATCTAGGACACTCGAGCGATTAAAGTACAAATCAAAGGAACTATAATGCTGATGTCACTTTTAATGACCGCAAAACAGATTTCAATTATTTTTATTATTAAAGTACAGTGTAATTTCTTTAAAAAGATAATGGCAATTAGCGGTTATTTTTTTATTTAGTTCAAGATACGCTGTAAAGATTCGACAACAAATCGAACTTGATGTTTTTTTTGTTATGAATAACTTTTATTTTAATGAATACATTTAAATGCTTTCCTGATCATGTTAATTAAAAAAAAATATAAATTTTTATTACAATTATAATATAATTGAAAATAAAATTTATTTAAGTTAATTAAAAATATAATTTTTTTCATAAAAAAATAGTAATTTCTTAGTTTGGCTCAAAACACATCATAAAAATAATTGAGTCATCTTGAATACAATCTTCGTATAAAATAATTTTCATTATAGTAAATGCATTTAAATGTCTTCTTATAGCAATGTCAGTTGAGAGCGATTGAGGCACATAATAAGTATCTCGGCAAGCGCGTGGGATAATTCACATTCACCGAAATTGCGGAATAGCCGCGCCTTGACGGACGGCTAACTGGCAGCTGTATTGGCGCATCCGAGTTGCAGCGCAGCGAGCGCAAACCCGCTCGCTCGATCATTCCCTCGTCTCAAGCTGCATCCCTACTGTGCGTCGCGCCACCTGTCTCGTGCCAATTGGCCGCATAATCAGTAATTGCCAGGATACAATAGCCACGAGCATCTCTTATAGCGTTGCGTGAACTCACGACGGCTGAACACTACGAACACCGTGACGGCGGTACCGTGAAATCGTCACACTAGGATTCACGTAAACAGTATTATCAAATGTAGATTCGTTGCTACCTGTAATCTGGAATAGCTATGATTTCTTTAATTACAAAGGATTCATGTAAAACGATGAAAATATGTATCTCATAATTATATGTAAAGTAAGTGTGTCCTAATGACTAGACACTTATTTTATGTCTAGAAATTTATATAAAACTTCATATTTATTTAATTAAATTATTATTGATCTCAAATGTGCTTTTTAAAAATGTAATATTATAATTTATATTTTAAAATGTAATATTATATTTATCGTAATATTGTAATAAAAAAAGCATTTGAAATTAATAATAATAAATTTTGTGTATGTGTCCGTATATAGGTAAAAATCCGATCACAGTGATGTTTATCTTATATTCTGATATATTGATTGCAGTGACAAGTGTTTCATTAATATTCTCGATTTTTCGCATTTAATATTAAGTGAACGACTGAGGCGGATCCTTTTTACTCGCATGAACGAGAATTAATTGCACGCGACGTCAGCAGAAAACACAAAGTTACATTACACTGGATCGAGGGGAGAATGCACTTCGCACTTGGCGTTTGGCAAACAGCGCAAGAGGCGGAAAGCAGCCAAGAAAAATCCGCAAAAGGAGCGTCATGAGCAAAGCGTAAATACCGTAGGACGACGAAGGACCATCGAATTGGAAAATTCCTAGCGAAGCATTGCAACCGAAGTTCTCTCTGATGCAGAGATTCTAAGGTCGAAAACGCCAGCGTGTCACGTTGCTCGACTGCAACTTCCGCTTCCGACAGTCGGATATTAATAAAGTTCAATCCAAATACGGTTTGTCAGTATTCCTTTTTTTTTATCGCGCTGAGTGAAGAACTCGTTTAAAGCTGACGATCCTTTGCATGCTTTCTCCGGAAGACAAACTAACATATTGCCAGATTTTGATAGCAAAATGTCAACGAGAAAAAAAGAATTGCACGAAAAATAGAATTGCATTTGGCACGCAAATGATGGAATATAACAATGTGACATGAATAAAACAATCAAGAAAAATTATTTTGAAACGATATCATAATCAAAAATAATGAACAGACGAGCTCAGCAAATATAAAACGGAAAGAATGGTTTTACTGAAATGAACGGTCATCTAAAAATTTAGCTAGACACGTACATACAGATATCTGAAAATAATTTGTCGGACCATTAAAATAATGGTGTAGAATACTCGAACACAAGCAATGTTGTAAAAAGTTTTGACATTCTGACAAACAGCTTGTGAACGTCCTATATAACTATTTTAATAATCTAATAAAATTATTTTCAGATCTGAATCTAACAAAATCTTTAAGACTTCAGTAAAATCGTTCTTTCTGTGTGACAATACATTTAAATTCAGTATAGAGTGGGTATACAGAAAGTGGTGCCAATGCATGTGCCTAATGCTGATTGGATCCGCCATTAAGTCCTTCTTACTGTTAGTTAGAAAGAAGATAACGTTAAAGAAAGAAGAGAGAAGAGTTAAAACGAGGAATTGCGTCATATAGATACTTCAGATATAGGACACAAAATGGTGACTTCCAGCTAATTGGCGTCACCCTCTTTATACCCATTCTAAGTATTTCCAGAATGCTTCAATTTGGTTGCTTTCAATTTTTTTAATTTAAAAAATTTATGGTTATTTTCATTTCCAATTTACTGGCTATTATACGAATTCGATTAGAATGCGATATCGATATGATATTCTGCAATTACAATTAGGATTAACGCAGGATGTAATACCTCGACCGTGCAGATGTCCAGCGGAATAAACGCGAGCGACTATTTTGAGAATTCAGAATTCAGAGTTGAATACAGGCCGGCGCGATAACAAATCCGTGATTTGCATTTAATTTCATATACGGAGCGTTACGACCTGATAAATAATTTTGTGAAATTTGCGAGGCTCCATTCTTCCACGCGCGAGCTTTTTGCGTTGATTGCGCAATGGCGCAGTCTGAAAAACAGAAAAAAAAGAAAATATGAAAAAAGAAGTAGAAGCAAATATAAGCGTGGCTAAAATAAATAGCAATTTCACCCGAAGCGCCGCGCAGTATTGTCGCGACAGCTTTGTACGAACCGCGCGCGCTATTGAATTAATCAACGCGACTTTAAAGCGCGCCAGCAATAGTGCGATTATCGTTTTCATCACGCGCCGAAGCCATTATCGAACGCATAATCGAATTCCACCACCGGCCGATCAAAAGTCAAACGAGCGTCCGAATGCTGGATGAAGCGTTTGATGCTAAAATATTTTTGGGTAATCTGGTTGTCCAATAGAACGCACGACATATGTTCCAAATGCGTTTCACATTTTCTGATCTCTTCTCCTCCATTTCTCTCATATCTGCATCGTATAACACGAAAAAAAAATTGGCGAAATTCTGTTGGAATAACGAAATCGCGTAATTTACATTTCATCGAGTAACGATGATATAGGGAAGTACGATGATATAGGGAAAAAAGATGATTACGTTTTTTGGAAGGGAAAGGTGATTTCTACGAGATTCAATACAATTTTGTCAGATACGTGATCGAGATGTTCTGCGATAACGTCACTAGTTGTAACGCATCGCACGAACATCGAAGCGATACGCACTGATAGAACCACGCTACGACGGATATTGCCAAATTCGTGCACCATGAATATTCGATTCCCGTAAATCACAGGAAAGTGCGCCGCGGGCACACCACGATTTTTGTGCAAATGTTCATCGGATAGTCGATTCCTCGAATTGAAAATGTAGGGCACTTAATGCTTGACAGATTAATTTTTCTTATCGATTAACTGATTTTTATCAGGACTATATAGGGATTTATTTCTCTCATTATTATAATTTTTATAGTTTAGTAAAAAAAAACAAACAGTATTATGATGTACTAAATTAAACAAAGATAAACAACAAGTTTGTCCAACAAATGTTAAATCTTGTACAGCATTATATAAATTTAAAATATAGACACAAGAAAGAAAAAGTTAATTGAAAAGCGAAAGTGACATTTCTAAATCAAGGAAAAAATATCTATCATCACATTATTAGATATGTAACAGGATTTTAAAGAAAAAAGATTAAATTACAATAATTCAATAAAATTTTTAATAACTCTCTCTACTTATAAAAATATTACTGTAGAAAAATGTTTAATATTTGTCATCTGCATTGTAAAAACATAATTATGATTAGGAGTGCCATTTTTATAATTATTACTATAATATCAATAATAACCATATTTATATAATTCTTTCAAAAAATTATATTATAAATTATATAATAACTTCAAATATTAATATAGTAAAATATCAACTCCAAAATGAGCTCAGAGTTGCCATAGAAAATATATTTTAAAATTTCCTACTTTTCCAGGTTTTTCAGATGAAAATAGAAAACTTTCCAATGTAAGAGATGTAAATTTTAATATATTTAAAGAGTTGTAGAAAAATAGTCTATATTATTAAAAACAACGCAAAAAAGGCTTAATAGCATACTAAAATTTTGGATGCAAATTCGAACCAATAAAAAATAAATTAGCATTGAAAAAAGAATGCAGTTATGAAAAAAGGTGATCAAAAATACTGAATAAAATATAAAGTTTATTTTATTAAAATCGTTTAAAGTGCAAGTGTTTTGAACGTATTTCAGTATAAACGTTAGATATATTAAAAAATTATAATAATTATCTGGAATAGGAACAGTTAAGGAAATTGTGAGCAAATTTCAAAATTTTAGACTTTTTTACATTTTCTCCTAACTTTTCCCGGTTTTCCATGATTAATTTTAATTTTCCTAATTTTCCCGCTTTTTCAGATTTGTTGCAACCCTGGATCCAAAATGTCCAATTCGAAGAACTTGAAAATGTCATCTTAATACAATAAGATTTTTATATGATGCATCATAAATATTTTATATGATGCACCTGTACTGCATTCTCTTAGCTCTTTAATTATTGTTTTTAATTTATTGTAAATATCAAGATATAAATAGTAAATAAAATCAACGTTTTTATTTAGTAAATACAATCGCAATTATAGTATAGAGAATGTAACCATTCTCCTAAATTTACTTACTATTATAATTATATGATAATAATAACTAAAGAACAAAATAAGTTAAGAAAAAAATTAAAGATTTTCAAGAAGTGTGTAACTATTATTAATAGCACAAGTGATTATATGCAAGGTTAAAAGAAATAACTATAAATATATATAAAGATTATGCGTTTCGYGGATTTCTTCCGTGTTCAGATTCATTCTTGGAATGCCAACGTTTCATGAACCTTGTAGTTCATTTTATCAGGGCGAGCAGTCTAATATTGAGCTGTTCCTCCGGATCATCCCTTTATATATTACGCTACTTGTGAAGTGATGGAGGGGAAGAAGAGAATTGTGGATGGGAGATGGAAAGAAGGGG
>QEPB01024526.1:0-12813 GCA_004480015.1 Atta texana
ACAGCGTGAAGACGTAAAAATAAATCATGCATTCTTATGATGCACGATGAATGAAACTTTTTACGATCTGAAGAAAGGCTTAAAGTATATAAATAATAAAAGTATATGACACACATATTATTTGTTCCATTCAAAGTATTGATTTTAGCTCGCTTTATCAAACAACTTGTTACTTCAGCATGACTGTCACTGTCGTTTTCATAACATGAATCTGCGATACCATAATCTGATTCTAATTTTTTATCAATCATAAATTTATCTTCTAAATCTTCTAAATCAATTTCTAATTCTTCTTCATGTTTTGCTTCTATTTCTATTACATCTTCGTATTCCATCTTGAATAAAATTCGAAAAAAAAAATTTTGGAAAAATTGAAGATTTACGTATGTATTCCCTCAAACCTTTCAGTTTCACTACTGACAGCGTGTATACAGATTTTTCCATTTTTGTGTGCTACTGAGGATAGGAGTTGCATTTTTTTGAACATTCTTTTTCCATTATTGAATTTTTTATTTTTGTATCCCTCTAGGTTCATAGTATGGTTTCATAGTATGGTCTAATGACTTCTACATCGATAACTAAGACATGTAAATTCCACATTTTTGACAAAAGACTAGATGGAAATGGGATTGATGATACATTATTTTCATAAATAGACATATTTTATTGTTGTTGGCGTCGATCTCTTAGATAAAAAAAAATTCGGTATCATTAAAATACTTTCTTAGTACATGTGTCATCGTGCATTAGGCTTAATGACAGTTACATTAAAAATTAATTTCCATATTTTTAAGATAAATAAAATTCTAGATTGAATGCATTGCCTAAAACTCATCTTTGAAAAATAGTGGGAACAGATAGACTTTATTTGTCGTTGATGCCGATCCCTTAGATAAAAAAGATTCAATATCGAGTGTTGTATTCTTACGATATGAATCAATTGGTTCCCTATATGGAATATGCCGAGGATTCAGTGAAATGCGTAACTATTAAAAAATTTATCGTTACAAAATATACAAATTTAAAATATACAATTGGTGGTCGCAACGCCAAAAAGAAATGTATCAAATTTAAAATAAAAGCATGAAATTCTTTAACTATATATTGATTTCTTTCCCCCTTTCCCTGTAGTTTAGTTAATACTAATACTTCCTTTAGTTAAAAACTAATACTTAATAGTTTTAGTTTTAATTAATAATTAATTAATAATAGCTTGTTCAGTAATGCGATTCAATAAGTATTGAATTAGTCGATAAGAAAGCGCTTGATCATTTTATATTACTAAAAACTCATAATTAGTGTAATTAGATTATATTATTAAAATTTCATAAAAATATTATAATTAGTTTCTAAGTGATATCATTAAAAAAATCATTAAAAAAAACAAATATCTATTTAATAAAATCGTATCCAAAAGAAGAAAAAGAGCACAATGGAGGAAGAGAGACCGTAAGTAAGTATAGGACTGCAATGGGTAGAAGAGAGAACTGCACCCTACAATTAATGGAGGAGAAAGAGAGGAAGAACGAAACTCCCTCCCCCTTCAACACGAACTCCGATGACGCGCTTCCCCCTCTTTCGAATCCCAGCATCTGTAACTTCGCCCTTTCCACTCGCGCGACACTAGCTATCTGCTGGTTACTGTATCCGTGGGTTAGAATCCTCACTATTAAACCCAAGACACAATGCGAGGAAATAGACATAGTGATAAGAATAACACGATTTCAATTTACCAGAAATCGGATATATCAGAATACACAGTTTCTGATAGGTTGAAATCCTGTTATTTCTATCGCTATCGCTATTCTCTCGCATTGTGTCTTGGACTTTATCCTTATATATATTGTTATACTTATATATATTGTTACGCTCTTGCCATGCCGATGTCTTGGATCGTCGCTCGCGAAGTATCGCATCGCCTAGCAACGAGCCAGTTTGTTATTTAACAAGATCGACAGATTTAGATGCGAACGTCAATACGCTCGGATCTCTCGGTGTCTCTCGATCCGCTGATTCTATCGTTCGTGCTTTGAGTTTACGTGTGAGCTTACCGCTAACTGTGTCTTTTTCCAAAAATAAACTTTTTTTCTTCTTTCCATTATATCCGTGTTGTTCATTTCTGCGGGTGGGAGTGAACGCGTTCGCGAGAACGTCTCTGTGAGCCGGACGCCCGGATGTAACAGTTTGGGAGCTCGTGCGCTTCAATGCGTGCTGTGCGGGAATCACTGCTCAGAAAAGGAGAATCATTGCTATAGAGCAATTTCCTGCTGTGTCAACCGTGAGACATGTTACAGAAAATGTCACCTACGACGATCGCTTTTCAGGCCGTTTTGCGAGAGGTATAACAGCTGCGAGAGGAGCAACGGCATGCGCGGGCCGAATACAGAATCGTCAACGTAACTGAGATGCGTGAAAAACATCAACGCATGCTGACCGACTACATGGAGTTTTTGCGACGCTGAGATCCAGCGGCTACGGGAGGAACTTCGTAGTGGAAACGATCAAATAAGTCCTTCTGATAACGAAAATCTTACCGCAAACGCGCGCAATCGTGATATTACACGATTTTCATCATGCTGCATGAATGCGCAAGAACGCGTTAAATCGTGTGTCTCACTTCGTAGTATTAGCGATTTTCTGTGGGCGACGGAAATGACATGAATACGTAGGAGCGCGTGGAATCGCTTCGTAGGGAAACAAACGTTAGATTAAAGCCGGATACGTTTGACGGAAGTGCTTCTCTGAGGGAAATTCCTTGCCCAATTTAATTTGATCGCTCATGCGAACCATTGGAGGGATAGAGATGGTTACTGTTTTAGCGTCATGCTTGAGAGAAAAAGCGCACGCGATGTTGGAAAGCATACCTAGAGAATTTAGATTTTTCAGAGTTAAAATCGAGATTAGAGTTACGTTTCAGCAAAGCGCAATCATTACAGAATTATTACTCTCAATTCACAAATCATAAGCAGAAATTTAGAGAGAGTATTGCGTCTTTCGGCTCAGAAAGATTATCTCAATTAGTATATCTTGAATGTTCTGACTCAACAAGTGACAAAGTCGCGTGCGCGCAATTCGTCTCTGCTTTATTCGACGGATTCATAAAGAGAGCGCTTCAATTAGAGGGGCAACATCTCTGAGAACGATCGAGAGGGCAAAAACGATCAAATTAATACAAAAAAACAGTTTTCAATATAAAAAAGAGAATAATTTTAATTTTAGAAAAAAGAAAGGAAAGAATTTTAGCAACTCTGATAAGGGGGAAGAAAATCAATTTAATAAGGAAAAGGAAGGAAAATTTAATAAAAATAAATTTACAAAATTTGAAAAAGGAAAGAATTTTAAGAGAGGAAAGGAAGTAGAAAGGAGTGCTGGGAATGTGATAAAGAGAGGCATTTCCGATCAAAATGTCCGGGCGATTCGGTAAAGTTAACCTAACAAGGAAGTTAAGCTCTGCGGGATAAGCTCAACTAAGAGAATCCCGAAAAGTATTTATTGTATTAATGAACAGTTTTTGTGATATTGATAATCAATGTAATCTTGTCATTAATCAATGTTCTTTTAGAATGAACAGACTTAAATATAATTCTTAAATTTCTGTTTCGAAGGAGAGATAAATAAGCGTTATATCTTTAAAATTGACACTGATTTTGATATCTCTATTTTATTGTAAATAATAATTTGATGGGATCGGATGAGTCCAAAGTTAAAATAAATAATTGTAATTTCAAATATCCCACGGGCGAGAAAATTGCAATTGATTATAAAATGTACATTACAGTTCGACTTGGGAATTACTCAGTTAAAATTCCGATGTTAGTTGCAAAAATTAATGATGATTGTATTCTTGGTATTGATTTTCTTGAAAAAATTAATTTGGGAAATATCTTCGAGTCTATCTTTCATCGTCAAAAAGAAATAGTAAAGGATAATGTTCAATGTTGTTGAATAGAAGAGTCTTTTAATATTCGAATTTGGGAAATCTCTTTGAAAAAGATTCTAAATATTTAAATCAATCACAGAAGGAACTTTTTGCAAAACTTTTATTGAATTTCGTAATATATTCGCTGAGGAAATTGTTACTGGGAATTATATAATTGGGGAGCATGTAATTAATATAAAAGATTCTCATCCCACCAAACAGAGTTCCTCATTGAATTCCTATTAATATGAGGAAGGAAGTCAATAAAATTATTGAGGACATGAGAAAGCAAGGTGTAATTGAGGAATCAATGAAATCAATAAGTCCTTGGATGTCCCCAACCGTATTAGTAAGGATGGGACAATGAGATTTCGCATTGATAAGTTAAATGATGTTATTACTAAAGATTCTTATCTCTTACTCAGAATAGACGACATCTTTGATCAACTCTCAGATAACTCTTGGTATTCTACTTTAGATCTAAAAAGCGGATACTGGCAAATTAAAATTTGGCCAGAAGATAAAGAAAAGATTCTCTATCGGAAACGGGTTATGACAATTTAGAGTGATGCTCTTTGGTTTATGTAATGGTCTAGCCATATTTGAGCGAGCAATGGAGTAAATCTTACAAAAGTTTCTCTCAAAAAGTTGTTTGATGTATTTAGATAACGTTATTATTTTTGGCAAAAACTTTGAGGAAATGGTCGAAAATTTAAGAAAAGTTTTGAGCCGTATGCAGGAAATAAATTTAAAAATTAATCCTAGAAAGTGTACTTTCTTTGGTCGAGAAATAAAATACTTGAGGCACTCAATTTCAGCTGCAAAGATTTCCACGGATAATAATAAAATTATTGCTATTAAAAAGTAGTCAATTCCGCGAAATAAAAAACATCTGCGGAACTTTTTGAGATTGTGCTTGTATTATCGTAAATTTGTGAAGGGATTTTCTTTATTAGCAAAATCTCTCTACGCTCTTAGAGAGAAGCAAATGAAATTTGTCTGGAATAAGCAATATGAGAGCAGTTTTAATAATTGAAACAACCTTTTATCTCCTCACCTATTCTTTGTTTTCCCAGAGAAGAGGGGGAGTTCATTCTCGATACAGATGCATTGAATTTCGGAATCGGTGCAGTCTTGTTGCAAAGACAAAACGGAAAAGAAAAAATTCCCTATTTTAGCCGTGTTTTAAATAAAGCCGATTATTATATTACGCGACGCGAACTTTCGTCAATAAAATACTTGAATTGATCAAATCATTCCATCATTATTTGTACGATCTGAAATTTTTAATATGAACGGATCACATGTCGCTTAAGTAGTTGTTCCTCAAGGATTTGGAGGACTAATTGGCACGGATGGAGAGGTTTCAGCAATATGATTTCGAGATAATAAGGATGTCTTACATAAAAACGCTAATGGCGAATTATCCAGACGCCCTTGTGAAAATACGAAGTGCCAATATTGTGCAAGGATAGAAGTGAAGGAGACTTCAACAACGGAAGGTGCTGTCGCAAGGATAGTCCTGTCAGAAGAAAATTTAGAAACTTGACGTCAGGAATAATTAGAGAATCCTGGCATTTCGATTATTCTTCAAGGAAAGGAAACTGACCATCTTGGCAAAAGGTTGCGTCCAGAGAAACGGCCGCGAAAGTATACTTCTATTGGGATTTTTTAGAAGGGGATCCTATTGGGATTTCTTAGAGATCAAAGATGTACTCTACAAAATGTGAAAGGCTCCAAATTTAAGAAACACCGTGGCTCAATTAGTCATCTCTAAGAAGCAAGTTCAGGAAATAAAGGAAATTCATGATTCTTCATCGGGAGGACACTTCGGAGTTAATAAAACTCTGGAGAAGATTCGTAAGAGATTTTATTGAGCTTCTTGTAAACAAGACAGGATTGGTAGAAAATCAGCGTTGCTCGAAGAAGCCCGACGAGAAAAGAAAAAAGAAATCTCCGCTTCAAATTTACAATGTTGGAACTCCATTTGAAAGAGATCAAATAGACATACTTGGTCCACTTTCGATAACTCTTTCAGAGAATAAGTATTTATTAGAATAAGTACATTGTTGTCGATTGCTTCATTAAGTAGGTGGAAGCCTTTCCCTTAAAGAACATCAGAGCAAAAACCATTGCAGAAAGCTTCTCAGGTTATCTCGAAATAAGGGGTTCCGTTGGAATTTTTATTTTCTATTTAATCCACACGGATTAATTTCGAATCTAAGATTTTTCGGGAATTATCGCAATTGCTCGAAATTAAGAAGACGAGAACATCCGTTCTGCATTCCCAGTCAGATGGTTAAATGGAACGCTAACATCAGACAATTCTAAACTATTTGGTGAAGTTCATTGATAAAAATCAAAAATATTGGGATCATTGAATTCCAATGTATCTGTTGGCATAAGTTTCTAAATATTATATAAGATTTCTAAATATGAGGTCACTGATGTAACTTCGGCGATGTTATATTTCAAGATCTTAGGCTTCCTGTAGACCTACTTCGAGGAAACCTCCCTAAGTATGAAGTAGGGAATTCAACGAACTTATTTAAGTAAAATAGAGAAAAAGATAGAAGAAATTCACGATTAAGTTAGAAAACGAGTCAATATTAAATCGAACTAAGACCTGATGTGACAAGAAGGATGTGAGAAGAAGTAGATTCATTTTGAAATGAGTCAAAAGATTTGGTTATATAATCCTCGAAGGATGAGAGGAAAAGCTCCTAAATTACAGAATAGCTGAGAAGATCCTTATTGTGTGGAAAGGAAGCTTAGTGATGTTGTTTACATTCGCAAGTAAAGTCGAACAGATAAAAATAAAATTGTACATATAGACAGATTGACGTATCTTGAGAGGCCCGTGAAATAGATTAAATAAACAAGTATCTATTCAATAAAGCAGAGCCTCGTTATAATGTCATTTAGCTTATTAATGTAGATTTATTTTGCAGCGCAAGCCGCGCGATGATAACTCCTTTCCAGAAATGCTAAATATTTATTTGGACTTACTTTGGCGGTACTGCAACCTTCGTGGGCTCATCACTCGACGTAAGGAAGAATAGTGGTGTATTACTTCTGGCGTGCTGCAACATCAACAGCGGCGAAGAGTCTAGCTGAGGAAGCGGTATCTAGAGGAATCCAATGGATGAAGCAACATCGGCGAGGAAGCGACATGTCTTTTTTTAAGAAGACTGCCTCGCCCGCGATTTTTGAACTGTGATTTTTCCGCGGGATAAAGGGCAGATACCGAGGCGGAGATTGGGGGCAGAGGTACTATGGTACATCATTTTTTTGTTTCTCCCTCTCCCCTTTCCAAAAAGAGAAGAACCAAGAGCACAAGGCCCCAAGAGAAGAGGCAAGAAGAACCTGGCATTCCTTGCATGAAGACGGGGGGGATGCCCGAGCGGGTTTCGTCCGAGGGAGTAGCTATCCTCCGAGAGAAACTAAAGAGGAGTCTTGCCCGGAAGGAAGAAGGCCTTAAGAATAAACTTCGAAGAAAAAGTCGGAGCAGATCAAGAAGATCAAAACTCAAGAAAACTGTTGCAACAGCACAGTAGGAAGCAGGAAATTGGTCAGGAGGAAGCTCCGAATTCTTTCGAGAGGCCAACGTTCTTGGAAGAACTATAATTATCGGGACGACAATTTAAGAGAAGGGAGGCGGTATTACGCCTTTGCCATGCCGATGTCTTGCCGTTCGCGGAATATCGAAAGTCGCGTCGTCCGGCAACGAACCGCTCTGTTATTTAAGATCGACAGATTTGGACGTGAGCCGTCACTGCGCTCGGACGTGTCTCTCGATTCGCTGATTCTATCGTACGTATGCTTTGAGCTTACGATAGAGACGAGACTACAATAAAAGAAAAGAAACAACTTAATAAAATCATTAAAAACTAGTTTACATATTAGTATCGCCAGAGAATAAAATTGCAAGACGAACAGTTCGGACTGTTTTTAATCTATCTGGCGTATAGTAATGGAAGAAGCAGGAAAGAGGTTGTAAAAGAATTCCACCGAAACTAAGAAGGGATAGGCGAAATTCGAAAGGAATACAGGAATGAGCGAGTAAGGAGATTGACTGGTAATAGCACGTCTAATTTCATGGGGATCGAAATAATTGAGTCTGATTGTAAAGGTGTCCTCAAGAGAAAATGCAGTAGAGCACGAGAATTGTCTTATGAGTGACTCATATGAGTCATTTTCTTGTATGAGGAAATAGGATCTTGATGATGGAGGAGGAATTTCTTTTAGAAATTCCATGCTATTCGTAGAGCTTGCCGGAGATGGAGTTTCTCTAGAGGAGACTGGGATCAAAATAATGGATAAATCAGGTGATAGAAAGGTGTCTGGTAAGATTCAAGATGTCTGACAATGCTGGGAACTCCCGCATAGGTAATGGGACAGGAGACAATACACATGGAAGTGGAGAGGATAAGCGGAAAAGTGATCGGGGAGCCGCTACTATAGCTAACGGCCGAACTAGAGACTGCACTGGACCCGATGGTGGTAAAGATGGACGAACGACCTTAGCAGAATCTGCTGGATTCTGAGAATTGTTCGCTTTCTCTAAGTATTCCGCGTACGTCTTCAAGAGTCTATGCGTTTCCAAATAAGCTCGATTCCGAAGCCAACCTCTGAACGGATGATTGGTTCTTGAGGCACTATGTTTATCAGATAAATTAAATTAAGCTTCGTGAAAAATATAAAGATGAAAGGAGATCCACTGTTTCAGTATTTCAGGGTTTGTCTGTTGATTATTTGGTGGCCTTCTCTTCTTGAAATGAATGTCAGCCTGATCTCAGTGGGACTGAAGTCTTTAATTTTGTGCACTTTTCGATTTAAGAACTGTATATACAAGACGAGACCGTGCGTAACTGACTGACTCACTGATACTGGCTGAAAAAATAATGACCGACTGACTGATAAGTATAACTGAATGAGCAAAATAAGACACAAAAATAAGAAAGAAAGTTTCGCAGTGCCACGGTTTATCATATGTAAGAGGTCTTTGCAAAGTAGTTCTTTGATGGAATGTGTTAAGTTGGAAAATCGAGAATTTGGATTGGTGAAATTTTTCCGCTCTTGATAGAAAATTTGTTTCTCCAAGTTATTACTGGAAATCTACTTCTAAAATTGCTCCGTCCAAATTGCGTTTTAATTTCTTGCAAACTTATTGATGTCATCATTTTCTCTAAAGATTTTGAACTTACAGTCACCCATTGGCGGGCTTAGTTTAACCATCTTCATTTTGAAGAGAAAGGATTTGACTTATTATCCCTTCCGATTTGATTATGATTTACCCGAATTTTCATATTTCTCTTTTTCTTCAATTTCCGGTTTTTTTTTATTACTTTTATTATTATTGAATGTACCATCTCTCGTCTAGACAATATTTGCTTAAATTTTATGATCGACAATCTAGAAAAGAAACAAAAAAATTAAACACTATGTTTGTCATCCAATATTTATTCATCAATTCTTGTTGTTGACAAGAAAATGTCCTTGTTTTTACGCGTTTAAAAATATCAGTCTTTATTTACACAGGATCCCTAATTCTCATTTAGAGGATCTTATGTAGATTGTACTTATTAAAACCGATCGTGTTTAAACAAGACTTTCTCCGCATGGTTTGCAATCCCTCATAAGTTTTATTACCGTCAGGCATCAGGAATATCATCAGGAGATTCTAGGTCCTATATTTTTGCTTGTTTTTCCAATATCGCTAGGAAAGTATCTAATGACACGTTTCTTGAATATAGTCACACTTGCCGATCGGTGACTGTTAACACTCAAGTTTTTGTTCGCACTTTATCTTAATGATTATTTTATCGAATGTTCGTGAAACGAAAAAATCGTGGAATCCAGTGGACATAACATAATCAAAAACATAATTTTTTAATTACTTCATTAATCAGTAATCAGAATATCAAATTTTTTGATTACTTGATTAATCAGTAATCAAAATGTAAATAATTTTATTAACTGGAGTAATCAGATTTAAAAATCGGTAATCAGACTTAAAAATTTTTCAATAATTCCATTACTCATCAAATAATTCTTGATTATTTAATTGATTTTTTTTTTTGATTTTTTTAAATTAATAACATTAATTTATAAAAAAACTTTTTTTTAATTACTTTGCATCAGACAAGGTGCTCCTTAAATTTCTTAGATGCTGAAGACGATGCCACAAGTTAAATTTCATCATATTACGTCCGATTTCCGAAATAATTGAGAATTAATGCGGAAAAATTTTTTTTAATAGAAACAATTAACACTATTTTAAATTTCTAATAAAATTCATAATTGTTTGTTCTCTATAAAATACATTCTTTAATTTTAATATCTTAATATACAGTTATGTGTTACGAAGAAATTTAAATTCAAAATTTTTCTGTCTGTGATGACGAAGTCATATGTATTTTTAATTTCTCCAATCACATACTGAGAAAAAAGATTGAATACTAAATAGATATATTTGATCTGAATGAGGAATTCTGTTTATATAAAAAAACATTTCATAAGATTTATTAATTATTTCTATCAGTGCTATATCTAAAGCAAAAATTTAATGGATATAAAGAAATATCATTAAATTCATAAAAATTCAAAAAGATATCAAGTATTTACTATATTTTACATCTTATTTTTTGCTCTTGATGATACAATTTGCTTTGAAGAATACTCATTTTTCAATTTTTTCATCTGTCAGACGATTAAATTTCTCGATGTAAACATTGTTGCAATGCTAAATGTTGTTTCGACTTGTGCCGAAGATAGCAACAAAATATTAAATTCGAGAAATGTTGATTTAATTGTTGGATAAACATGTAAAATTGAAAAATTATTATTCTGTTCTTGACAGAAACATCGAATTTCTATTACGCAGTAATCCCTACAATAACTTGATTATTTGAATGGTATTCGATTTCATTATTGAAATCAAAGCCATCATTACTAACGGTCATGTCTGTAAAATTTTGAATGAAATATGATTACATGAAAGTTAGTTTATCTTAAAATTAGACGCATTTAACTGTTTGCAAATCATTCTATATAAAATCATCATGTTTTTTCAAAATTCAAAAATTTCATATTGTACGTTTAATGAATCGCATTTAAACAATATAAACTTTATTACCCTTTAGCTATATATTTAAAAGAAATTATTGACAAGAATCTAAAAAAGGAAATAGGATACTTAAAAAACAATTTTGATTTAGTGAATAAAATAAACGGAATGACATTAAACTCTAATTATATACTCGCATCTTTTGACATTATATCAATGTATACAAATATTTCAATTAAATTAGTTATAAAAAGCATTGAAAAAAGATGGGTCTTTATCTCAAAAAACACAATTTCGAAAAAAGAATTTATGAATGCTACTTCTCATTCTTAATTCTATTTATTTTAAATTTGATAACAAATTCTTTAAACAGATCTTTGGCCTACCTATTGGGCCATCTCCATTATCTCCAATTAGCTAATCCAAATAGCTAATCTATTAATTCAAGATTTGAAGATGAGTATTCTATCGAACATCAATGTTAACATTCCGATCAATTATCGTTATATAGATGATATATTAATAGCACTACCTAAAAATCTAATGTACTCGATATTTGAAATGTTTAACTCCTATCATAAGAGATTAAACTTTACTATTGAACATATAAACGATAACTCTATTTACTTTCTTGACGTAAAGTTGGAGAGTGGTCACATTAAATAAATTCAATCATCCCATCATCCACAAAAAAGGTGCAATTGGATAGAATCATATTTCTTTCACATCCGGAATACCACAAAAAAAACATTTCAAATGTGATCAAAGACTTATTAAAAAATAGTTATCCTTTAGATATAATATCTTCCACCATAAATAACAGAATAAAAACTCTTTCAAAACGGACTGACTTATATAATAATGACTAATCAATTGATAATAATATAAAAAAGTTCTTCCCAATTTCAAATGTCAACAAAATCTCAGAAAAATTCAAAATAATTGCAGAAAAAACAATCTTAGTATACCATATAAACTGATGAATAAATTAAATAAATTCATAAAATTAGGTATTAAAGGACAAACTGAAAAGACAGAGCAATATAATGTTATTTACACAATCAATTGTTCAGATTGTAATTCCACATATTATATGTAAGACAAACAAAGCGGAAATTAAAAACTGAGATACAGGAACATAAATCCAATTTAAAAAAATCCTATATAGGATAATAGAATTACTATAAATCTTTATAAAAAAACAAATTATGTCTCTAAATAAACAAAGTAACACAGATCGTCTATCAGATATATATTTTCCTACACTCAATATCATGATTCCTTCATCATAATTATCCTCTCTGTAATGACGTTTAAATATAAAAGCAAGTAACTCATAATGGGAATCACAGATAGTAAGTAAATTATTGAAACTACAAATATCCTTCTGTTACATAAATCTTTCTCATATTATGATCTCGAAGCAGGTATGTTGTTAACTTAATATTGTATTATTTCATTTTGTAATAGTTATCTTTAATTTGTACACTGATTTTTAAATTGTTGGCGTAATAGAATCTGGAAATTGTGCCACAAACTAAACTAATTTTCAACAATAAATGACACAGAAGGTTACTTACATCATAATAAATGATTACTTTAATCTAATTATAATCTTATGAACGTTTTACATTATCTTAATCTAAATGAGCGTTTTATCGTTATAATAATTGTTCGAATTCGTAATTTAGACAATTTTTCATGTAATAAATCATTCAATTTTATTGTAATTTTTCGATTTGATTATACTAAAGATGGTTTAATCAAGACCAAAGAGTTTATACACACACACACACACACACACACACACACACACACACACACA
>QEPB01024536.1:0-10462 GCA_004480015.1 Atta texana
TTTTTTTAAAGAGAAAGTTATTACATAATAATATGAGATATAACAGGTCCAATGTAATTTATTTACATGATTATTTGACCTGAAGAATTTCTACTATGACTTTTAGATTTTTCGATGTAGCAGTTTTTGAGTGATACTTATTAAACGATTTATTCAATCTTTTGCTATATACATGTACATAATTTCTAAATGGGAGATTATAAAGATTGTTGGTCGCGCGTAGCATAATAAGCGTCTCTCTCTTTATCGGGGAATTTGGTAGGTAAATTCGGACTGTGTAAGTGACATTTTGCAGGGTACATGATACCCGCGACATTTACTTCGTAATCGCCTGATAATATGTACTCGTTTGTCACTTCTTGCGGCTGATCTTTCGAATCAAAATTTTGCACAAATCCAAGACACACCTATGAACGTGAGTCAATAAGTTATTTCGGAGAGAAAAAAATATTGTTGATTGCGTAAAAAGAAGGATGTTAAGGCCACACAAAATGAAAAATTCCGAGATGTATAAATTATGTCATTAAAGGGCTAAAGGAGGTTGTAAAGGCGTTAATATTTACGCTTCAAACTACATACATGTGAAAGTGTGTTCATAACATTCTGTTTTTATTGAGCAACATATTTTTATAAATTATTTATTTTATTTGATATTAGTTTTATTCTTATAAACAAAAATTTTTTAAATAACAAAAATCTAAATTTTTTTATGTAAATATTTTAAGTACTAAAAATGACTTATGTAAAGTTTCATTGAGATTTACCAATTAGTTTAGAACAAATAAAGATTTTGTTTATTTATTGAACAATTAATGTAACATCTCAATGTATTGACATTCACATAAATATTTTTAAATTCAGTAAAGTATTTATATTAAAAAATTGAGATTTTTTATCATTATTGTGTAATATATTTTCATATATTTCTATTAGAGTACAAATTTACAAAATATTACTTTTTATTGAAATAACTTTTGATCCAGATGCTCAACTGTCTCTAATTTTTTTTATTACTTTTAAGTGCAATTTAAAATAATCTGTAATTTTTTCAAGTAATTTTTAATATATTGCATTTGCCTTACAATCTCCTTAAGCAGAATCGAGCGACATATCACTTATCTTAGAGAAACATCGACAGAAATCATTATCAAAAACAATAAAATTAAAAATTGTTAAATAAGATATCAAAATATTCCGCGAATTAAGTAACAAAAACCGTATTATTATTTAAACATGATAATTTGGCAGCGTTTGTTATTCAAAACCAGAATTCGAAACTAAACGATTATTTTGTATTGGACTTTTTGCCGATAATTGCTTGAAAATTCTCCTCTAAATTATACGTGTTTAAGCAACAAAAACATTTATTGCTTAATTTTCGAGGTATTTTGATGTTTTAGTTAATATTAATTTTTTATTAATAAATGTGATAAGTTTTATTGACTTTTTATCACGATTTCTCTCGTATTCCCGATGTTTCCCTAACATAAGTCGTACATCATTCGATTTTGCAAGTAGTCTTTTAATATGATACATAATTTATACATCTCGGTTCTTTTTCATTTTGACCAAAAAACAGCTGTAATTTAACATCCTTCTTTCTTTTTTCCTAGAAAGGTAGAGGAAAACTATGTTCACCTGTTTTTTGAATGTAAAACCGTATCCCGTAGTAGTTGTCATTCCGCAATATTTTCCATTTCGATAAATAGGCTCACCACCCCAGCACCAAGTATCAAATTCGAGGTCATGATCGTTTAACAGTAATTGTACATACTTGCGTTGGACTCCTTGCTCACGCTGTTTCAAAAGAGCATCTTTGCCTATAAAATTAATTTCCTTCTGCGAAATGAAAATTTGTCTCATAAATTCATATATAACAATATTGTTAAAATGTTAATCTTCAATGTATAATATTTACATCGAATTTTACTCTCCACGATCTTCCACATTCTAGAGGAGTAGTGAAGGTATCCAGATCTTGTCCCCAAAATGCATAAAACTTTTCAACGCGTAACGCTCTTGTTGCATAATAACCAGCATGTTTCATCCCGTATTTTGCTCCAGCCTCTATCAGTCTTGTATAAACATGCAGTGCAAACTGAAATTATAAAATTAAATCTCACAAACTTGGAACATACTTCATGAATCAGAAAAAAAATGTTTTCAATGAAGATATAAAAAAAAGAAAGAGGGAGGAAGAAAGGGAAGGAGAGAGAGCAAAAATGATATAATTACTCGAGTTGTTTGGGATTTTTACCTCGTTTGGTATATACAGGACATAACCAAGTTCTCCGGTGTGCGTTAAATTCATTGTACGAATGCCATTGGCAAGTCCAACGTCTAATTCCTGATGAAAGAATGCAAATGAATAATATAATATAAATTAAATTTTTTAACTCAATTATATTACTTTGAATGTGAAAAATGGAAAGTTCTTTGGATTTAAATCTATGTCTGTTAATTCAGTTAACAATTTTCTAGTGGCCGGTCCCATTATGCAAATTGCAGTGTACGCTGATGTGACGTCGGACACGGCGACAGAACCATCTACTGGCAGATGACGGTGAATCCAATTCTTGCAACGGGTTTGTTGAATAGTTGGTGCAATCATCATATAACTAATGAAAATGTTTCCGAATGTATTCATACATTTTTCTTCTTTATACACAAAATAATTCATATATTGATGACACAAAAAATATGATAATTCTACATTCAAATTAAATTCTACAATTCAAAATAAATTTTTTTTTTTTTTTTCTTAAAAAAGATATATATATATAAGAAATTGTATATAAGAAATTGCCTTTTATTTACTTTCTCATGTAGAATCACCTTCCTAGTTGTGTCAATAACAGACTATCATCATGCGATGCAACTTTATTCATTCCGACTTACTGATTCGGTGCAATTCGCGCTAAACTGCAATCGTTTTCATAACCACCAAGATAATTTTGCATACCGGTGTGAATAATACTTCCCACAGACACATCCACATCATTTGAGCATAAATACTGCAACAAATCCACAACTTCCGTATCGTTTGACTGCAATATATACAAAAGTGAGATGTTGCAACTTTACTGGCAGTAAGATAGATGAATCTTTGAATAGTTACCCATAAATCGATTTTAGTAAAGGAGGAATAATCACTTAAACCAATTGCTTCTCTGCAAGCAGCGTATTCCTGTGCAACCGCGTCGAACCAAGGGGGCTTACCGAAGGTATTCGTGTAAGCTATTTTGTATCTCTGGAAACTGTCGGGAAACTCCAAATCTATTAAGAATACTCGTGATATTGAATGAAATGGATTCTCTTTGAAATGGAGTTTTGTAGAAAGAGTTTTGTACGATGTATAAAAATTACCACAGTCATGGTCCGGTTGAAACCAGGAGGGTCTCTCGTAGCCCATGACCTGGCCGAAAACGGCGCCTGCATCTCGAAGTTTTGGATAAATCGGTGACATTCTCAGATTTCTTCCGGTTTTGAACTCAAGATGCGGATACTGCAGCGCGTAATGCATTCCAGGTACCTCTCGCACTCGATCGCGTAGAAATTTGCGATTATTATGCAGCCCAAGAAAACGCGAGACATCTAACTCGTACATATCTAACGAAGTCGAGCCGTTAACTATTAATTCCGCCGTTGCGCGACCGACTCCGCCAGCGGCGGATATTCCGACCTTTGGAAATCATCACTTATATCAAAGAATTTCAAAAGCCTATACAATTAGATAATCTAACCAGCTAATTGACTAACCGTTTTCATTCCAGCAGCAATGTAGTAATTACGTATTTCCGGTGCTTCTCCCACAATCCATCTGCAATCTGGGGAGAACGCTTCAGGCCCATTGCAGAGCCTTTCCAGAACTGCGTTTCCCAAACTTGGAATTCTATGCAACATCTGTTCCAGCAAAATATGAAAATGATCCCAATCTTCTGGTAAAAATCGCTTATCCATGCTTTCTAAAAAACGGAAAGAAAATATTGACAAGTTAATTTAGTGAAATGGAATTAGACGAGTAATTAGTTATTTTTCGTAAATGTAACACATTAGAATAATTCTTATTCATAGCATATTCATAATTTTCATTCTAACCAGGAATTATGCCATCTTCAAATGCTGGCTTTGCAACTGGCTCAAAGCCACCAGCTAACAGACGTCCTTCGTTCTCCCGAAAATAGATATATCCATCCAAGTCGCGTATAACAGGTATCATTGGATCTAAATTAGCAATAGGTTTAGTATGTAAATAATAATGTTCTACTGGATGAAGTGGTACCTGAAAAATGAGCAAGATATTATTTTCTATCAGATTACTCTTCTTGTTTAATAAACTATATATCAGACCTTGACATGTGGCTCACTGAGTTTACCCACATTTCGTGCCCAAAATCCAGCACAATTTACAAAATGTTGACATTTGATCATACCGCGTGTTGTTTCTACCGCTTCTATTTGGCCACTGTGATTAATAACTTTGGTAACCGCGCAATTCTCAAATACTCTGACACCTGAATAACAAATAATAAAACAAAGAATATATTTAATTTAAGAGTAGTTAACAATTAAATTCTGGATATTTTTTTTTTTTAATTGTGACACCTCTTTGTTGTGCCTCTTGCATCAATGTCAAACAGATCTGATACGGATCACCAACACCATCTCCTGGAATCCACAATCCTCCAATTAAATCCTCAACGTGTAACAATGGACACAGATCTTGAATCTCTTCTGGCGAAACTAAGTGGCACTCAATATCACGTGATCTGAAATATTAATGAAATTTAAATAGAAATGTCTATGGTATCTTGCATTTATTAAATAAATTTACACAGATTGCGCTTTCATTCGTCTGAATGATGTCATGCGGTCTCTCGTTCGTGCCAAGGAAAGGCTGCCGCATTGCTTCCATCCTGTCGAAAAACCTTTTTTCTCCAACTCTTGGTATAAAGCGATACTATCCTGGGCAAGTTTTACTTGTGCCAGACTTGGTTTAAAAGCTCCTACTAATCCTGATGCATGCCATGTTGTTCCGCCTCCTAGTCTGATGACAAATATAAAGAATATATAAGAGAAAACTATATAAGAATAATAATTTTTTTTTTAAATACTTATGTGTAGATATTTTTAATAGTTTGTTAAGAAAAATACATTTAGGAGCATAATACTTATGTACCTGCCACTTTCTACCAAAATAGTCTCTGATCCTAGTCCTATGAGGGACAAGTGATATGCCACAGCACCACCCATAACTCCACCTCCGCATATAACAACTCGTGCTTCTTTAGGAAATACATATTCCGAATCATCTGATATCACGTCGATTACTTTTGTGACCGTTTCCCGAGTTTGGTAACTGCGAAAAAAAATATTTCTCCCTTGCACTACGCCTCTACTATACAACAGTTTACATTGTTTCCACATTTGGTGTTTCTAAGATAAAGAATACTCCGTCCACCTTAAATTTTGATTAAAAAAATATGCTCAATCTATTTATATGTATTTAAAAACAAATATTTCAGAGAAGAAGAAAGAATCGCTCTGCCCCCGCGAATCGAAACACTATTAATCGTAACACTATTGAAATTAAACCACATTTGCAAAGCTGCGAAATGCAGCCTGACACAACTCAGCTGAAAATTTGCCCAGAGATAAAGGTCTTTAATAGGTTTCTGTATTATTCTGTACTACGACCGCTCATTGAGCGCTTAGTGAGCTCTTAAGTCGGTTCTATATTAGTTCTATATTAGTTCTATATTAGTTCTATATTAGTTCTATATTAGTAAGCCGATCGCAAGTTTGTTGCGACAGCCAATATGAAGCGTTGATTTCAAAATGGAAGCTTCAGATTGACTGTCGCAACAAACTTTCGATCGACTTGCAACTAATGTAGAACCGGCTTAAGGTATATATATGTGTTCCGTTATTGCAGGTTTAGAGTGAAATCACATGGAAAACGACTGCGGAATAGAGAAGCGTCATAGACATGACAGCAACCAGCGTTATTCTGCATTATTCCGAATTAATTGGTTGTTTCAATGACGCATTTCCTATTTCGCAGCCCTTTTCCGCACCGTGTGATTTCATCCTTAAAATAGCTGCAATTTTAAAGACGTGTTAGAGGCTCCGCACAATAAAAGAAACAAGGAACAGAGAGTAGAGAATAAGGATTTCAACCTATCGAAAACAGTGTATTCCACAATATATTTCTGATAGATTGAAATTCTTATTCTCTATTTTCTGTTTCTTTTATTATGCGGAGCCCCTTATGATAGGCCCATATTCAGAACGCGCTTTTATCTCTGAAATTCTATAATATGCATAAATAATAAATTAAGCAACATTAAGTAAATTATAGCATGATACGCTACCATTGTTGTAAGCGTTCTGAATACGGGCCATGTAATATATTTGTCTTTCTGTTATAGATTTTATTGAAACTACTACCTTGCATACAAAAGTTGGCTCAAATCGGCACATGTCGCAATTCTTAGAGGATTAAAGAATTTTTATGGTAAACCAAGTCCTTCGTTCACGCGAGTGACAGCAAAAATTGTATGATAAAAGCCGAGGAAATTCTTCAGAGTGAGACAATCTAAGGCTCTAAGCGAGTTTCAATGACAACATCTGTACGTTTGTAATCTAACAGCGTTGTGTTTACATTGAAATTTTAGGTTATGTTTGTACCTGATACGGTACTTTCTTATATTACGTTGAAATCAAGGTGAATGATTGAGCATCTCCAATAATTGTCTATGATCCTTGTGATCCTTCAATTTCTATTTTTTTTTTTTTTTCAGAAAAGCGAAAATGATGTGATAATAATGTCATAGGTGAAACATATGGATGCTTTATGTATCTGAATGATTGACATATTATGCGGTAATCCTCGATACGTGATGATTCGCTAATAATTTCCCTCTGTTCGAGGCTGATAGTAAGGCAGTATGTTTTTCAAATTCTTTCAAATTTTTTTTCCATATGTGTAGTATCGGATAATGATAATGAGATCAAATTTTTTCTAATAATGATAACGAAAGCATATGCTACACGCTGGATTTTTGTACAGAAACATATACAATCTGTTCCACAAGAGCGTACGGGCTGTCTCTCCTAAAATTCACAGAATTGTTAAATATTTGATTTGGATCTATTAATAAATTTAATAAACTAACTAAAATGTATTTTCTTAGTAAGTTATCCAATCTCCTTTGTTATTGAGTATGATCTAGCAACATTGAGGCATGCAGCATGCTTTCCATAAGACTTTCTCAGGAAGATATCCAGATATTTCCATATATGACAAACGAGCTACTTTAAATTAAAAACTTTTTTCCTGACTTTCATGACTGTTCACACATTTCTAATAAGATTGGCATCAGGTGACTGAGAAGACCAATTTATTGTAGTGGTATTTTTACATTTTCACTTTGTACACACATGACTTTGGTGTTTTGTGTCATTGTTCTCTTGAAGCACCTACGAAATATTATCTGAGTCAAACCATCTTTAAGCAGACTTCAATAAAACACTTATGATAAATTATGTTCATTTTTTGTGCATTCATTGTCCATGACGAGATATTAAGTACCAAATTCCCGTTGCTTACAGAAGCATCTCCACACGTGTACTTTCAATGGATGTTTTACTGTACATTGAACAATGGGATCATGACGAGTCGACTATGCATACCTTCTGGGAATCCAGGCCCAAAAGGATGATTCATTGGTAAAAGATTATATTGGCAAAATCACGATCAATATTAGCATTTGCTCACTTCAGCTGTTTTCCGACGTATTTTTTGCTTAAAAAAGGTTTTTGTGAATCGCCAGCCGTATTCGGAATCAAGCAATCATCGTCTAATAGTATTAAGATTCACTTCTACACTCTTTTTCAATAAAAGATTCTTTGCTCATCATAACAAACATCCAGAATTCTTCTTAAATATCTTGATAGCTTTGTTCATCTTTTTCGTCATTCAGCGCGAGAGTGCCACGTTGCAGCAGATCGTCAACACTGTTTTGTTACAACGTTTCACTCACATTTTAACGAATCCTTCTGACTTTTTCATGTAGTGGCCGATAGTTGCATACGACATTTTTGATTTTTTTCAGATGTGTTCAAAGAAACACTGCTTCAAAACGACTTGCATACGCAGCGTTTATTTTGTTCTGTTACAGACAAAAGTCACACTACCTATATAACCTCGAAGCATTCTTCCAGAGACACTGTTCAGAGAATCGAAAAAACCGAATTTAACATCTGTGTACTATTTATTAATGAAATTTGGAACCGTACGCTCTTGTGGAACAGACTATTAAAAAAATATGGAATATTCTGTCTCTAAAAATACAATTATAGTATAAATACTTCCAATTGAAGAATTTCTAACAGCAATTCCATTAATATATATTAAATTCCACTTTTTAAAAATTTGACAACCAATATTATTGGCAAACAAATTTTTGGCATACTCGTGGGATCCTCTCTATCTCCAATTTTAGCAAATTTTATGTCTTTATACTGCAGAATCTGGAGAATGATATTTTTAATACCATCAATGTTGATATTTTTATTTATGTGCACGATATTCTACTAGTAGTTCTACCAGATAAATATGATTCTATATAGATTTAATATTCTTATTATAACAGAATAAAATTCACCGTTGAAAAGATGGTATTACGAATTTTCTAGATGTAAAATTATGATAATAAAAGACGGAAATTATTTTTTACGTAACATTTTTATAAAAACTTACTAACTCTGGTAGATATCTCAATGAGGATATTCATACTGAGACTTATTCATATCTGAATCATAATCATATCTGAATTCAACACTCTCGAAACTATAAAAATACATTCAAATTCAAAATTTATTTTGATCAGCAGAAAATCAACTTTTTATCGACACAAAAGAAAGGATTTTGTTCTTTAAAATAAATATTTTTTGCAATAAAGTTCTTCAGATTTTAATCTTATTTACATCATTAAGATCTTTCTAAAATATCTATGAGCATCAAATTGTTAAGTTGTTAGTCAATTTAATTTGTGATATTAGTACTATTATTCGGTCGGGTTGTTTCAAAATCGAAAAATCAATTCGGCGCGCAATTTAAATGACTACAAATGTAATATATAAACATCATATAATATTAATCCTTAGTCCTTAAGATCCAGCTTGTCCGTTTAAGGCGTTTGTTCCCTACTAGTTGTATATTTACATTTGCTTGTCCTAAGAAAGTTTTTATTCAATAAATTTTGTATTATTAATCATATATTATTAATCATATATTCTAATTGTTTCAGAATTTTTTTATTTCGGAAATATGACACGCTCACATGTAAAATACCAAATTGCTAGAGATGATGTTGATACATCCGAGTATTTACCACAAAATATTCCAGATTTTCAAAATGTGACGAAGACAGAACCCACGTTTTGGAGAAAAGCGTTCCACGTATTTTTATTGATATCTGTTTACTTTATTTTATCAATAGGCCTTACATTTTATAATCCATGGCTTTATAATGTATATGTGAGTAATTGATAACTAGAATTTTTTGTTTGTAACTTTTTCATCTATCTAGTCCTAATGTAAAGAAAAAATAATAAATATCGAAATATAATCGAAAGGCACATACATGCATTTGCGATTACACATAATGGGGAAGAAAGCACTCTTTTTGGACAAAAATTTTATTAGACGGCTTAATCGATTTTTTAAAATTTCTTGTTATAAAATTTCCTGCATCATAGAGCTATTAAGTTTTTGATATAAAACTATAATTCGAAATGGCAATTTTCTAAGATGATGGCGCGAGCGGTGGCCCTTCATATTAAAAAATTTCCATTAGGGGTCCTTCCATCCATTAGGACATCGAACTCTAAGGCTGCGCTCAAAGTCTTTTACAAATGCTTTGAAGCATTTGGTTGACCAATTAGAAAAAAGAATTTTACAAATTGACCAATCAAAAATTGTTTTAAAGTATTTGTAGCATTGCGTTGACCGTATCTTAAGACATATTTAAAAATCATCACTACTGAAATTTTTGCAAAAAATACATTTTGACTGGACTATTTGTCTCGGGCTTGTCTCAGTGTTGTCCTGTTTTTCTACCTCAACAGTTGAGCAAGTCTCTGATGTTTATCTCTGATGTTTATGTTCTCTCACAGATTCTCAGAACGCGATATTCTTATGTCGATTAATTTTTTAAAGAAATTTGCAATCAAAGTAATGGCGATATAATCATTACAAGGTTTTAAAACGATGCAGAAAAGCATATTAAAAAAAAAAAAGTTTTTTAAGCTCAATTTTGTGAAAAATATATACTTTAAAAACCAATACTGATAGTGTAAAAAGTTTAATACGAGGAAACTCAAATGTTTAGTCATAGGGCGCGGGTACCCATTGTCCGATCAAGTTTGGCAGGAATTATTTTTTTTGTTAATTGAA
>QEPB01024540.1:0-10157 GCA_004480015.1 Atta texana
ATATAAAATATTATATTTAATATTTAATTTCTTTTATATTGTCAGTTTGTATAATTTATTGCAGTTTCTTTACACTATTATCTGTAACTTGGCTTTAATGAATGCAAGAGCCACTTTAGGATATTCCTCCGTAGTATTTTCAGTATTGGCAAGTAATAGATCATCAATAACTTTAAATGCAATGGAGATACCTTTTCTCGATAATTATTTTCAATGAAAAAAATTTAATATTATTTCCCATTACAAAATGTGCTTATTAACATATTTTGTAATAAATAATTTCGATTTCAATTTTTATGATTTTTAATAACTGTTGATAACAACAATAATTTGAATAATTTTATATGCACCTAATTATGTTACAAAAATTTATTCGAAAAATTTTATCTAGTTTCCACGATATCTATCTCCCAAATTATTGATTGCCTCTTATGCCTTATCATAATGAACTATGGAAGACGATGTACCATGATAGTATATGGTGTAAATTTTTCTTTGGATGGATGGATTTCTTATTGGGAGTAGTTACAATGTGATACAACTCTTCATCGGTAGGATGCTAACAGGTGAGAAATTCAAATCGAAAAAAGGAAAACAAAATCTTCTCGAAACTTATTTCTTTAATGAAAAAACAAACAAAAACAATTCGTAGAAATGTTTTGTAAATTTTTAGGAATTGCAATGGGTATGTTTGCAGTTTCTGTTGGAATATATTTAGTAGAAATCTCTATTACTTCATGGAAAAACAGTCATTACGGTTACCTCGCAAATAGCTCACTGGAATTCTGATCGTTTACTTTCTAGGATTTATTCTACAAGTAAGAGCATTAAATAATTTTTTATTAATAAGAGAATAAAAATATCATTGATAATTAGATAAAATTTGAGTTAATCATCATATGTTTTTGTATTATCTAATACAAAATTTCAAACAAACAAGTTTGTTTGAAATTTTGCAAAGCATCTGCTGATAAATTTTATCAGCAGAAAAATTAGTTTGATGCAGAATCCGTTATATGAAATACTGGCGAATGCCAAAGTGTGAGAGAAAAACTCTTTACATGACTTCAAAACAGATTGATGATAGAAATCAAGTAGACTTGCACATAGTTTGATGTAGATTAATAGCAGAAATCGAGCAAAATCTGCATTTGATAAATTTTTGCTGTCAATCTGCCATCAGTTACATCAACAGGCTCTTGCTAGAGCAAGCTAATATGGACGCAGATGAAACCAAATTTGTTCAATTTTTTAAATCAAATTTATTAATTTGCTGCCATTCTGACAATAAACTATTTGTTTTTTTATTACGAATTTTATTTGAATGCGTTAATATCGATTTTTAAATTTTATTAAAAATAGACAAATTAAAACTTTAGACGTTAATATTGTTAACATAATAAATATACACATATAACATATGTAATTAATGTATAGATATATAATAAAATATAAATATAAATTAATATTCATATTTTATTTTATTTACATTTATATTTTATTAAAACACATTTATATTATTTCAGAACGATTGGAAGTCAATAGCAGCATTTTTTTCCATATTGTTTATCCTATGCAATATTTTCTTCATCCGCGAAAGTTCTGAGTGATTCTTAAAAGGCCGAAAGGAAGACGCTAGGATTGCTCTACTTTGTAGAGCGATCTGCGTCAGGAAAAATACAGAGTTCCAAGAAGAGTTTACAAAAATGACAAACTATATCGAGTCGAAAAATAAATTTGAAATATCTCCAAATTGCCGAATAGATTTCTCCTTGACTAAAAAAAAAATCAGACAGAGATTTCTTATTTGGAATGTGTGGAGCATACTAAAGAGAATTTGGAGAACAATCCTTCTACCAGAAGTGTGGAAACCTTTTGTGATACTAAATCTCTATTTACTTTTTCAAAAGCTTTGTAGACTGTATGTGATTATATTTTATACCATTGATTTTATCACCAGGATCAACATAACAATAGATCCATTTTTGATCATCATAATAGTAGGAATAATTCAACTAATAGACATTGTAATCATTGCATGTTATAGCAAAAGATAATTATTTTTTTTTATTGTACAATCTACAACTACATTCAATATGAACTTATTATAAATCTACATAATACATCCATATAAAAAATCAAACACCAATAGTTGAAGTAAAACTAATAATCTAAGACAAGAGCGATAATTATTAATTACATAATTATGAATATTAATTAGCGAAAATTTAATATTGTAACCTGTAATTTTAAATGTTTTAAATTCAATAGCTGTCGTGATATTTTTTTATGGACTTTTGTGGTTAATCTATAGATCGCTCTATTAAAATGCTCATTAGACGTTATGATATACTTCAAATTGATAATATTCTAGAGACTTATATAATAAATTTCGAAATTTTATTAGAATTGATCAAACTATTTGTCTAGTGTTGGTATATCAATTTCTTTGGGCGTTTTGGCAGTGTACTTGCAATTTTTTGAGAACAGCGTTACTATTTCCATTGTTTGTGTCCTTTTTTATGTGGAAGAAAATAATATTTTCATACATTATCTCGTCAATAGTTATAATTTTTTTTTAAGAAAGTAATTATTATCGATGATCTCGGCAGAAATCTAACGTAGATTGAACTTTAAGTATTATCTTTTTGAAAGAGTTTCTTAAAAATGATTTGTCAATATTAGCTAATTATAAAGTTTAGGATTAATCTCTAAATCGCAGGGTTTTGAATCATTTGGATTTTTTCGATTCCTTCATGATTCTGGAACAATAGCCTACTAGATATGTGAACGTTTTCGAGCAATTTACTACTTTCATCTCTCTTATGACCAGCTACATCATCATACAATTGTATCCAATAATGGTAACACATGATAGAAATGTTATCATTTATTTTTACTGCATAATGTCTATTATTGCTATTATTTTTCTAATGATTGCTTTATCAGAGACACTGGGAAAGATGAAAACACAGATAAAAAATACCTTTAGAGGCAAGTTACAGAGAGAAGAAACTTTTAAAAAAATTAAAGATACATGTTAAATGAATGCAATGAATAGTTTAATGTTACTGAAGCAATTTATGCAAATTGATATAAGATAATATAAGCGTTTGTAAGTAATGTAAACGCGTCATTTGCAACAGATATTTTTTTAAATAATTAAGATTAATGAAAAATAATTAAAATAATCGAAGTTATAATTAATTAAAAATAATTAAAAAGTTACATAGTTTTATATCAAATTTTTTCCGAAATATCATAGTAGATTCCGAAGATTTTTCGCATTGAACACAATGCTGTTTTTCCAAAACTTGGATAACCTATCAGGATTTTAATTAATTGTCAAATGGGTCAAAAAGAGCGTTCTACATTTTTTCCGTAAAAAAATTATTTCTAATTAAAGTTAACAACATTAAAAATACAATTCAAGAGATTTCGAATGAATTTTAATTCTTTCCTTACAGGGTACGTGTCCACGAATAAGCTTTCTTTGTATTATCATATGTGCTTACTTTAAAAATAGAGTGATATATGTTTATTCGTCCAGCGTTAATTTTATTTACGTGTCACGCGTTCTAGAGTTTATAATTGTTTTGCCAGAATTGACGTATTAATCACAGCTGTCACCTCAAGTTATAATTTCCTTAGAAATTTTATAGATCATACGTATTAAATTAATTAAATACGTATCTTTTCCGGAAGCGTATGACATGCACAAATAATCCTGAGTTTGCAAACTTATGATCGAAGACTTAACAAGATTTTTCAAAATTAAAGTCATCTTTTTTATAACAATTACTTTTTTCCTCTTTTACAGATTCGAAAATCTTTTTCCATCATTAAAATATATACGTTAATATGTGTCTGTGAGATGGAATTTATTCCAAGAATGACAAAACATTTTGAAATTGAAATCTTAAGAAAAATTTTTTGTCGTTTTCGGCACTTAACTTCATCTCACAAACACGTATTAATGCGTATATTAATCCTGGAAAAGGATTTTCGAATCTATAAAAGAGGAAAAAAGTAATTGTTAAACAAAATTTATAATTAGTCGATAATACAAATGGCTTTAAGATTCTCTTAAAAATATCTAATGTTATCTTGTTATGTGCGTCAATTTTAGACATTCTGCTCATTATTGCATAACTATTTTCATAGAGAGTTTTGTGAAGCGAATTCTTTTGTACAGAATAATCACATTGAGAAAAAAATTATAGTTAATTTTAATAAATATTTAGTTCAATGCCACTAAACTAAACATTTATTTACAGTAAGTAAATACTTGTTCAATAAAAAAAATGATTATTAAATCAAATTAACATTTCTTGTATCAAATAAATATATCTTTATATTTAATAAATATTTAGTTGGCAGTATTCAATTAAATATTTATTAAAATTGACTATATTTTTTTCAGTGCAGGATAAAAAATGAATTCTTTAGATCATCTTTCATGGAAATGCAATTGTCGCTACTGATTAGTAGTTTATTAAATCGATGTGATACGATCACATACAAATTCATATATCTGACATGTAGCTGCATTTACATATTAAAATGTAAATATATAACTAGCTCTGTAATGCAGTACCTTGTGTTTATCGCTTAAAAATATTTTTCTTTGATCCAACTTCATAGGAGCATTTTTCAGATTATTGCCTGCGATTATTGATCAAGAGATTCTGTACTTTAAAATCAAATAAAAATTATAAAAATAAGTAAATAGATATATTGACCAATGAAATTATAAATATTTTAATAAATTCGCTCATTTTTTATAATTTTTCCTCGTCTTAAAATACAAAATCGATTCCTTATAATGCGTGCAATAATACGATAAATTGAAATGCATCATATACATGATAAATGTTACGTGCATTATATAAAAAAATTTTATGTTAATACTATGTTAATAAAATAATATTTGACCTCATCTGCTCTTTACTTTAGCCATATATTTTTATTGGCTTCAGTATTTTTATTTATAATTATAAATAAATTATGTATTTTGATTGGCTGTTTTTCTTAATGATTATTGCAGTTTCATTTATTATTCTACTTTCAAGAATTTAAGAATTAATTATGTTAAATTTAAATTGATTTATAACATTATTATCGTTATAGATAATTTATGCAACTTCTATATAATATAATTTACGGATTGCTAACATCTATTGGTTTCTTACATTCTGCTTTTGTTAGTGCTTCGTTTTTAAGATAGATAATGTAAATTTTTTCTCGCGCAAATTACACTTAAGTTATATTTTAATACAATGTGCGTACACTCTTATCTTGATACAATAAATAACATGTCTTACACTTTATGCATATGCGTTATTGCTCGTAATCGTGCATTCCGAGTGAAAGTAAAAGCTCGTAAATCCACGAGCATTTCGTGAAGGCATTTCATGATATCTCAACATGGCGCGTTTACTGACAAAAGTACTGAAAAATACTTTGTGAAAAATTAAATTATTTAAAGACGAATTCAATTATGTAAAACACAGGATATCAACTTTTCAAGAAAAATATTGAATGGAACATTATGCAACATTTTCAAATATATACAATATGTAGAAATATAAGCTCATGAAGCCGATTAAGTATTTATAGACGATTAGAATAATTACGAGAGTCGTGGGTATATAGTCTTAATAATATCTAGATGTAAGAGTGAAGAATCCCGAGTTTAGATTCTGGTTTGTTGCGTTAATTTTTCTTTTGCAATTACAATTTTAGAAATGGAGTTAGAGGATTCGCTTATCCTTGAGTGATAGGAAGATTGATGTTTCTAGTGAATACACAAAGTGCATTATTGACATACATTCGAAAAGGAATGTTAATATCTAGCTGGAGAATAAAGTTTAGAATAGAAACAAAAGGAAAATTATCAGTAACATTTGAGGATAAGTGTTATCAAACTAGCTTATAGAAATATAGGGTCGATTAGATATATGATGATATATATTAGGATCAGTGAAGCAGATGTGGATGTGGCAGTTTTAATAGTGTCTAGATGTAAAAACAAAGACTCCTACTTATAATAGAGGAGAAGGTAATAACGTGGGCTTTTACTGGTAAGTCTTACTTAAAAATCTATTATAATTAAAAGAAATCTCTTTTAAAAAATTTTTTATTAAACGAAAAGTTTCTAGGATCTTACATGTAAACATACAACAATAAAGGATGAAGGAAAAAAAGTTTTTTTTCTTTAATGGTCAAGCTGAATCGCTTAATTTTATGTCAATTTATATAGTATCTACGTAGTCATTTAAATAAATTTAAATGATTACATCTAACTTAACCGTTAAAGATTTTCTTTCCACATCTTTAACCGTTCATAGATAAATATCGAAGTTGTAAAAAAATTGTCACCATGACGCGTTCGTTTTGTTGGTAATTGATGTTTTTCTATTACTATCTTATTAGAAGTATATCAAAATTTTTTTTATATGATTGTCAAATATGACTTAAAATACATAAATAACGAGTTTATATTTTAATTAATTCTTAAAGTGCTGTTCTTCTGTTTTGAGAAGATAGAGGTAAGGGCTAGATAACTATATTTCCGCTGGGACATAATAAAATGTAATTTTTTAAAAATATTTATTGTATTCTTTGTTATATTTTTTGTTATATTGGGCCATTCAACAATTGAGTAAATTAATGTGGACCCCGTTATATACATTGCAGAGTTTTTTTTATTAAAACTCGATTAGTACTTAAAAATGATTTTAAGAAGTTCCTAAAGATATCTACAAAGCAAGAAAGAATGCTTATAAATTCACAAGAACAGGATCAATACAAGAATATTATTAGTAGATATATTTATAAAAAAAAATTTCTGAATCGTATAATATTTTAATACAATCAGAATTTTTTATGAATTCAAGCATGGAAAATCTAAAATAGTCTTGAAGAATTTAATTTTGGAAAAATATAGGAAATACACTTTACTATTACATTTAAATAGTCAATCACGTTTCTTTTTATTTAAACATTTCATTAAAATTTTTTTTATTTTATAAATTGTCTAAATCATTTAAAACATATTTTATATTAAACTTAAATAATAAAAGAACTTCAATAATAAAAGAAACATAAGGTCGAAAGATTTAAACGAGCATACAAGGACGACTAATTAACTTATTCTGTTATTCCACTTTTTATGAGACTTTTATGAGACTTTTTTTATACAGCACGTATATTTCGGACTTTACTTAGTCTTCCTCAACTAAAAAAAAAATTATAAGTTTATAATAGATTGGATTGTTTAAGGATCTCGTTTCATATATAAATAAATGCAGATGTTACATAATTCTTCTCTACGATGTCAGTAAGCAATCATTATATATATTTTTAATGATGTCCATATTAAAATTTATATTGTAAATCAATTCTTCGGTCCGTACCGAGAAGATAACATCAAATTTTAAAAAACATACATACCATATCACCATACAAGTTAACAATAATATGGATGTCAGAATTCAATATGATCAGAGAAGACTATGAACAAGAAAGCACATGCAATAAATATTTAACATCAGGCGTTCGTGCAATAAAGATCTCACAATTTATATTTCTTATTCAACATATACATGTACCTCCAGTACCTCTCTCTCTCACAATTTCCTCTGATCATAATTAAATAATAGAATAAATCAATCACCTTGTTTGCCTAACAAAATTTACTGACTTTGTATTTGATTTGTTATTTCTCGTTCCCAGAAAATCGCATGACGGAATCGCGTAAAATAAATAAACGATAATACATCATTTTTCCGGCTATTTTTTGGAATTTTCGAAGCATTTCGTGATCTTTCGTCGGAATGCGGATTAGCTTGTTATTATAGATGCCTAATGGAATTGCATGGAATACATGATGATACATCCCAACCCTTTCCGATCATTTCCTGAAATCTTCTAATTCTAAGCATTATGTGGCTTTTCACCGGAATACGGATGTTAGAATAATTTAATATTTTTAATACTTTAAATAAATAAATTATCGTTAGGAATATCATTGACTTGAATATAATTAAAAAAATTAAAACATACATTAAAATACATTAAAAATACAAAAAATATATTAGGATCTAATTATATTTTTCTTTAATAATTTTTTAAACATCTGAGTATAAAATATTTGAAATAATTACAAAAATTTATTTAACTTTTATATATTTCTTACTATTTTAGAGTTATGCACTTATAACAATAGATACTTTAAATCTCTTTTATTGATCTGTATTAGTATATCCAAATATAATACTAGTCTAAAAAAGCAGAACATCTCGAAGTTAGAAATCAATTGGCGGTCTCGAATTCCAATATATCAGGAAGCGTTTCAAAATGTTTGTGGGACAGATAAAGGTGCGTAATCATTTGCATCATTTTCTTTTAAAAAATTCCAGGAAATATATTACAATTTTAAATAACTATATATTTCACCATCAGATATTTTTCCACTTGTAAATAAACCTCAATAAACTGCGGTTGGAGAATCATGAAAGTCAATTCCGATCAAACGCATTATAATAGAAACCATCGTAGAATCGTGATAGAATAGAAACGTAGAATATGTAGATGTAACAGCGTGAACATCGTCAGCGTTATTTTCTCCTCGAGTACGCACTTCTACGCTAATCACGTAATTAAATTCCGCCAGATCGGAGGACCTAACGAGTCATAATTGCTCCTGGTAGTGCTTGCATCGTACATGCTTGTAATCGTACATACTTTGTTATAGTTCCGAGAACTTACGACGTTTACGAGCTGAATAGAGCGAAATCTAGACACGGAAGTGGTTAGCTGCCGTTTGCTACGCCTTGCAAATTCGCTCGCGTACTCGCGTAACATGATCGTGCAATTGTAATCGAAATAAACGCGGCATCTATCTGCCTATATCGTGAATAGAATCCCTTTTCTTTTATTAATCTGAACTGAAAAAAATTTTAATTCCGCGCTTATGCAAATCAAGACAAATCATAAGACGTATCTCCTTTTAATACAAAAAAAAGAATTAGAAACGAGCAGTGATCTTTCACGCTTCATTCAATTTCGCAAGAAGATTCATTCATACGATTTTGCCGGTAATGATAAAATAATTGGACAGATATCTTTGTTATAGAGAGTGAAACTTCAAGTCAACTCTGCAATCGAAGTTCGTGATAAATGAAAAAAAATTTAAAAGAAATCAATTTTTCTAAATCATATAAAAGTTATTGTCTTCTTGGGCAAAATTATTTTTGCACACAGACGGTCAACTCTTTTTATCTCTGGATATCATAATAATTAATTTACAAATATTTGAAAATATTACAAGTCGCAAAGGGGTAAACTTAAAATGTTCATGGTATTAAACCGGCCTTACAAAAGCAGTCTTATAAAAAACTGATAAAACTGTATTATTATATTTTCTTAGAGCTTGCAATTACTGCTGTTGTACTGTATCGTCGTACAAAGCAATGTCACACATAAAAATGGATTGACACCGACTACGTTAGAAACTATGACGAGCGCTGATACTGGTATCATTGACCAAAATTCCAATGAATCCTTCCAGTCTGATCAAGTGAAAAAAATTTGTTTCCCTTTAGAAACTAAAGATAATTCGCTAGGTAAGAAACAGATTTTTCTTTTTCAGATAGAAAGGACATTGTGCCAAAATAAAAAAGGGATTATTTTACAAGAATTTCGAATTGTTACACAGTTAGCACATTAAGCAATGTGTTTGCGGGGAAAGAGGGACTTTCGAAACTACTCATTGAATGGGAAAATATAAGGCGAGATCATTCATTTAAGAAGATTACTGTAGACGATAATGATAGCTCCAAAGAAACATCTGATAAGACCTCTCAGTTTCCATTGCTCCCAAAAGGCGACAATCTGACAGGTGAGAGAGAGCTTTGTCGTACACGCAGAAAAATATCATTCTATTGCTAAGAAAAGTGATTACTAAATTTATTTCCTTTCTTTTAAATAACGATTATCTTTAACAAAAAATATTTTTTTATTTAATCTTGAAACATGCTTATTTTTTATAAAATTTTAGAAATATTCATTATTATGTACTTAAAACAAGAATTTCTTTTTTTTTTGAAGAATATTATAAAATTGAAGAAATGAATTTTTCATAATATAAACAA
>QEPB01024544.1:0-11959 GCA_004480015.1 Atta texana
TATATATAAATCTTCATTTCTTTCTTCTTCGAGTAGGTCAAAGTAAATCTATCAAGTTCTTCCCACGGAACCAGTATGTCGCTGTTTGATGTATTTTGCATTTGCCTGTAGATTCATTATAATCTGTAGCTTGCATGTCCATTCATGATAAGTCAAGTATGAATAAATCAAGTCTAATTGTAAGGTCAGTTCCTATATAAATCTTTGGGAGATTTTACGATAAACCTTAGTTTAATATTTTTAATTTTATGACGATATGTGTTATGACAATTTTATGATGATATGTATTACCGTTTTCTTCTATTTTTTTCATCATCTTTATGATAATTTTTTTACTATAATTTGTCTTCTGTTCTGTGTATAATCTGATAGAAAGAATTGCAGAACTAGCGCGTTTTATGCGCTATAGGCAAAGAAAAAAATAAAGTTTTAGAAATCATTACTTTCAAAGTGGAAAGAATATTATAGTGGAAAGAATATTATAGTCTAAGAAGTTAATCTTTTGTCTTCTCTTCGTTATTACATGCTTCATTATTACGAGTTGACTTATGCGCAACAAATCCCATGTTAATTCTTATGTTAGAACAAAGAGAGCTATGGTTAAGCCGGCTTCAATTGAAAATCAGAGCCTTCCCGAATCATCGAGTCTGGTGTATCTCATGTGTCCAGCTTCCCAGGAACTAACTTTCGCGGTTTCCTCAAACTTTATAATGGTTTTACTGAATGAAATCTCCGCGCTAAGCGGATTAATAGCATGTATCCGTGGACCAGATCATGCTCGCCAGAAGTTGGTTATCCTCAGGTAAGATAAGAAAAGATTGCAGGAATATGATAATTTTATGAAGAAAATTATATTCCAGAAATACCGACAGTAGTATCTTTTTGCAATTTTCACTTAACTTTTTTGTAAGATAAGCAAAACTGAGTGACAAAATAGGCTCCAAAATTAACATAATAGACAGTAATGTCATATATTCCTATTATTTTTCTTTCATAAAAGTTATTTGTACAAAATATCTACAAGTAAATGTATATAAGACTTTCTAAAATCTTTTCATTTCGATATAAAAAGGTTTTTTTTCTTTTTGATCATTTATATATAATACATACATTATGCTGTTCTGCAAGACATAAACATGTAATGCAAAAATTTCTTATTTTGACAATTTTCCCATAAATATACGATTGCCTTCAATAAAGATATTTGACTATAACGCAAGACTATAAAGATTAAATTATGGTCTGTTTTACAGACAGGTATGTCGGTTTACGCTGCACCTCTTTTATATTTAGAAATAGGAACATTTAGAACTAGGGACATATTATGGAAAAAATAGAAAAATACAAATAAAACTCATTTAGGAAATTACAAACATGTAAAATGATTACGATGTGATCATCGTTTATCAATAATAGCCATTGTTATTTAAAATATGCAATTTGCAAAACAAGATAGTAAAAATTTTATGTTCGCATTCGTAGAATTCATTTTTAGCTAATTTTGTATAGAAACAAGCCATAAATATATAATTACATATCTTCTTTTATCTTCTTTTTAAGTAATTAACTTCTTTAATTACTAAACAGATTATGTTTTTATCAGTATTAATAAAGTGCAATAGTTTTCGAGAAATAAGGGAGTGTCTCTTTGACCTATGACGACTATTTCTTCTGTAACTTTTAATATTTGATAACAAATAATTGGTGAATATTTTAAATTGAATCTCACTTCTTTCTCTGCCTGTACGTTCCCTAAAGCTGTATCGAAAAGGGATATATCGAAGAAATAAGTCCTATATAAAAAACAGATTCGTTTCCATAACGTGATTCGCACGGCCTTCGAACAAATCAAAGTCGACTTTTTATTAAATTGTTCATACATATTTTCGTGAAATCGATAACGGATCGTTCTCATAAGGAATTGCAGAATTGCAGAGTTGTATTCGGGTAATGCACGCTTCGCGAAATATCGTTGATTTAAACTTGGCGAAACTGGATCTACGGAAAAGCGACATGTCATCATAATGCTCTGCTTGTGATAAAGAGAACATGCATTGTGACACACGTGCAGTCATAATTATGCGAGCACGATGTTTTATCGTTACGCGGAAGATAGAAGGGTAAGATTTCAAAGCCTTGCTTGGAGATTATTTGCCTTTGAAAATTCTCTCCGAGAGCTTTTCGGCTTATTTCTACCGGAATAACCGAAGAAATTCCATCGTGCCGTGAAACCGTGTATCGTTCCTCATATTTCCGCATATTTCCGCATTTTATTTTGTGAATATCTAAGGCAATAAACTTTTTTGATTTCAATCGTATAATATATTTACATAATATATTTACAAGTATTTCTCCGCAATATTTGCTGCAAGATCTTCATACGTCTAGTATTGTCCGATGTTATTACGTCGAGCGACTTTTAACTCAAGATTTTTTAACGTCAAATAAGAAATTTCAATTCTGGCGGAAGCTGACGTTTTATGGATGACTGCAGATGATGGTAAGTTTCTTGAGCGAGTTCATTGTCATAAGAATGAGGAAAGACAACGGAAAGAAGGTAGAAATGCTAGATAGAAAGAATAATAAAAAGAATGTCGGAAAAGGAAAGAAGAGAAGTGAATGACCGAACAAATTCCAGTGTCACTGCTAAGAATGGCGCATATAAACAAGGTGATTTCTTCTCTAAAGTCTCTTTCGTTCACACAAAATATTTTTCTTAAAAATACAAACAATTTCAAGAGAGTTGCTGCAATTTTCTTGCATTTATTTTTTCTTCGGTAAATATCTTTTGTCCAATTCAATCCGATCGACTAATTGATCTCAATTGATCTTGAATTTTGAAAGATTTAATATACATAGAAGATCGATTAATATGTTACGTGTTACACAAATCGTTAAACATTTTCTGTAACTAAAAATTCTTATCGAAGAGAGAGAATGAATTTATTAATAACTATCAAAATACGATTAATAAATTTCTGCAATATACGTACATATTTGTAAAAATAAATTCGTTTTCTTTCTACAAACTCTTCTAAAATCATTGTTTATTACTATATTCTTCTCTTCCGGAGATCCACGCGGCAAGCAACAAAAAATCCTATCGAAATTTCAATAGAATAATATAAATGCTATACAATGGACAACTCATGAATGGAATAATAGCGAATGCATGACAAAGGGATTCTTATTAGCAGGCCGTCCTGACGGAAGGAAACATGAAACGCCAGTTTAAATACGAGAGACGTGAGCTCTCGTCTACAATTTATCAGAACGACACGGCACTTTTCGCTGAATATAAACGAGTGTGGTGGCCAGTGATGGCACGCGCCACGCCGCCGGAAACCTGTCGCGACGTCAATGAGTTCTGAGTTCTGACCAGGCTTATCTCTTGTCGATTCTGAATGTATCCTGCGATAGACGGACACACGGATGAGAATGTCCTTATCCATCTCACTCATCAAGAAGTTCATTCATCTTCTGCATAACTGGTTTGTCAATTCTCACGTGGATTTCTTTACTTCACGGATATTTTAAAGTGTCAGAAAGAAAAAAAATGTTGACGGTATTTTAAAATGTTACATTTGTGGAGAAATTGATTAATGATCGTGCGCATTTTATCAATTTTCATAAATATTTTAATATATTTAAAAAACGAGAGATTTTAGTAATATTATATACATTGTAGAATATACTTCGTTTAAATGGAAAATCAATTATGATTAAATATCAATTTTTAATGAATATTCTAATATATTTAAAAAATACATATCAGCAATATCATGAAATATGATGTTTAAATGAAAAATTAATTATGATTAATTATTATAGTTCTGATAAGTATTTTAATGTGCAACAGAAATTATTGCTCTAAATTATTAAAAATTATATAAATAATATACGCTTTGTTGAGAACATACATAATCACAAACTGAATATTTTAATATAATAAAAATTTATATTATAAAAATACCGATAATGCAACAAGTATATTTTATTTTTTATAGAAATATTTTCAATTTATTCTGTATATATAAAAATATTTTCATTACTTTAAATACAAAGCGCCACTAATCTGAATGTTAAGATGTTAAACTATTTTATATATATATTCATTTTAAATGAAATTATAATTGCATGCCGATATGGTTGTTGAACTTTCAACGCAATCAAAATATTAATAATCCCCAAATTTCTCAAATTTAATCTTAAAAAATTGTAATAAACTTATTTTTCGCAATAAGTTTATTAATATTTCAGATTGATTGCGTTGAAAATCTCACCGTAGTGGCGCTCCGTATTTAAAGTAATGTATCTATCAAAAATATTTTTATAAATATATTTGTATAAATTACAATAAAACGTAATAAAAGTTATTGATTAAAATTTAAATTGCTATTGACAAGATAAAAGGTGAAAGGAAAACTCTCTATTTTTAAAATATACAATCAAATATTTTTTTATTTAAATCAATTAACCTTGTTATGTCACAATATTAAAGTGACATTATTTGATCAAAAAGCGAATCTTTGCCAAATCATATTTTATTTTAATATATTTTGATATGGATATGACATTATATATATATATATTGTGCACATTAAAATATATTAAAATAAAATATGATATATAAAGATATGTAAAGAATCTCAAAACTATTTTATATATAAACCAATGAAGAACATTGATTTAAACAAAAATATATCATTAAAAAAAAATAAAAGAACTTGCTCTCCTGTTTCTTTGAAGACATTTTTTTCCGGCAACGATACATCAGTTTAATGCTTCTTAATAAATTTTAGAACAATAAAAAAAAGTTTGTAACCGTCTTTATTATAATGTTTAAAAAAAACTTTATGCGTATATTTCTGCATATATAAAATGATGCTGATACAATTTTTATTGAATATGATATTACATCAAGTTACTGAAAAATAGATATCTGTACATATACATATCAACATCTATATAATAACTCTGCATATATAACATTTATTTTATCCTATCTTATTAAATATATATTTTTTATAAATAGACTATCATGAGGTTCAAGTATCCTTAAAGTGGTCGCAATATAATATTGCGATTTATAATTCACCTTGCTAGAAGCATTTGCCAAGACTCACGTGAAATGCGAGCATTTAACTATCTCAATTTCGATGATTCTCTCCTTTGTTTGGTGTTTATCCCAAGGATAAACTGTATATAATAACAATGCCTCGACCGAGCGATCGTTCACCTTCATCACCACGATCTTCGAATCGCCTTCTCATCCTCCTTGTATCGCCTTTTCGCTGCGATTACCTTCAATTTCTGTAACAAGAGTCTTTTTACAGTAACGTTTTTTCGTTTACGCGAATATTACTTCATCACTACGGATATGTATAATTAGCGCATGACGACCCCTAATAACAAAGCCCGTCGCTGCACTATTAGATGGGGGTGATAATTGCAAAATCGATCGATCGGCAAAAGTTCCCATACGTGCGCTTTCAGGTGCAGCATGCATCTGCATATCTGTATGTATCTCGGCAGCTGCAATCTAATGTTTGCCGCATATGGACCGGTTATCGCCACATCCGGCGGGGATGATGTTCCCCGAGACAGAGGGTGGCGTGCAATATACGCTACATGCGTCGCGGCGTCGCGTACTCATACATAGATTCTAATAAAGTGAGTGGTTGCACTACTAGAAGCAATGCACGTAACAAAGCATGGGAATAGCCCGCAGAATCTATTTTTCACCCTTTTTCTTTCTTTTTTTTTTTTTTATAAGCTTTGGAATTAATTATAAACTTATTTCTTCGGAAGATTTTGTTTTTCGTACGTTTTTCTTTCACGAACATTTATTATCTCTAATTTAAAATTCTTAGAGATGGGCACGCGCGAATTTTTTGCTGTACTTTTGTTGTCTTCAAGCAATGTAGCAAAAGAAGATGTAGTTGATGTAAGTTACCATTACAAGTATTTGAGAAATCCGATAAAAACAGAAAGGAGGCATGATTGACTTTTCTCTTGCGTGTCTGTACAGCCCTCTTCCTGTCCTTATAGCAATTCTGTCTCCGTTCTGCAAAATACTAACAGCTGCTATACAACTAAATGCAGTCCATCCGGACCGGTTTCGGCGATGTGAGAAGAGCTCGCGAAAAGAAGATTCCTTCATCCTTTTAAAATCAAAGGAATCGATATTTTATTATTCAATTAATTAAAAAAAAATAATGTAATAATTTAATTCTACACAGAAAGAACAATTTTGCTGAAGCAATTATACATTTCGATAGTTTTTTATAAACAATGGAAATGTAATTCAAATCAAATGAGATTCTTTTGTGAAATTTCAAAGAGCTATGAAGAGTCTCAAGTAGGCACGCGAAGTGTGCAACACACGTGCTTCCTCGTATTCCCTCTTTCTCAGTTTTCAATTTTTTTTTCTTTTGTAGTTCAAGCTCTGTAATATATTGAAACGAGATCATCGAACATGTCCGGCAGCTGTCGCGTGGCCGCAGGAAAAGCACATCTGCTAGTCGGATACCTACTTTTGCCAAGCCCTTCTCCTGCGTTGGCTCGTCCTTAAGGACCTCCTCTTCTTTTCTCGCTCACCTCCCGTCTATTATTTTGCAGAACAGCACTTCGATCGATTCTCGTCCCTTAAACTCGTCCAATCTCTCGACAACGACCATCTGCCTGTTCCGTGAAAGGATTTCGCTCAATCCTTGGTAAACGGGCAGAACATCTATATGGTTTTTCTAAATATACCTTTGTTAAACCTCACATTTTGAAAATTTAAATATTAAATGGCGTTTTGCAACAAAATTGTAAATATTAATCCCTTAGGCGAGAAATAAATAATTTGAATATTCTCGTCTACTTATAGACTGATCCTATTCGAGTCTTCAATTCAAAGTTAGTATGGCTGTTGGAAAAATGGACGACGATACGCCCAGGATAAAAGGTCAGTCATCTATTTTTAGCTCTTCTCACAACGCTTATCGTTACTGAAGCGTGATCCCCTTCTATTCACGTAATCCTTTATTACATCAGAAGGTTATAAACTCCGCCACAAGAGAGTATCAAAAAAAGTCGTTTATGATATTGAATTTCTTGTATGGAGAAAAGATGCACGTCATACATTGGATAACTTTTAACATGCTATCGTAAAAGTTGTGTTAACGAAAGCTCGAGGAGGAATCATAAGTGAGACATATATGTTTGTGGCGCTTAATGATATATTCGATCCATGGCCTGCGACAACTTACATAATTCACACAGTAAGTGGAGCAGCAACAGAAATCGATATTAAACGTCCGCCATAACGGTCAAGGAGGGTCGGCAACCTTATCAGGAAACAGGAGTGGATTCAATATCGAATAAACCGAACGATGCAATAAATAAATGTTTAAAAGTAATATTTTATCGTACTTTTATGAAGGACATTCTATTTATAGTTTTAAGTTAATTTCATCACATGTTATTTGTACAATTTTCAGGCTTTCTGAATATCAAATAAAAAAATTTGTTAAATATGTTTGATTTTCGAACGCTTCAATTTTTTTTTGATTATACATACACAAAAAAATACAATAATAACTATTTGTTCCAAGTACTATTATAAGTTTATCACAAACATCAAATTTATTTAAAATATCTTCTGAATAGTAAGTTTAATATATGTACTTATAATAGAAAGTTGACAATACATCAATTAAGATTGTTAAATCAAAACAAATTCGATTTGCTTATTACATAAAATCGCTTCTTTGATCAATTCTTTGAATATATACATTATTCAAAGAAAAAAATTCTTGTTTTGAATACATATTAATGAATTTGAATAAATATATTTTAAGATTCTTATCAGAAAAATATTCTTTGTAAAAGATAACCGTTACTTAAAAAAAAAGAAAGAATTGAGTAAATGTTGTCAGTAATAAAATTATATTTTTCTGTGTGTAGTATTTTTTGAATAGTATTTTTTGCAATCTTGGATTATTTAAAAAGATTCTTAATTCTTATTCTCTGGATATTTCTTATTGTACTTATTGTACTTATAATTCAGTTATATTGTGTGATCGGCCGCATTAATCTCAATGCGAAACGTCTCACGCGACTCACGCACGTTCGTGTGCGTGCGAATAAATGCCAATAACAGCGAGAGTGCATTGACTGCAGTACGAATTGCATTTGCATAGCTAATTCGTCGTAAGAGGGAAACGGCATCGTCCTCGTTATCAGGTAGTATGATGTTCGTTACATGTAGATCTTGATTTCTGCAAATCTCACTTTGTTACATTTTGCCGCGTATTCCGCGTATCTTAAACAATCGTTGTTCAACGGCAAATGAAGGAACAATTCATCGGGAAGGAATTTTACTGGCGCGATAAATCTGCAATATCGAATATATTCACAATGAATCACGTGGCATTATATCGCCGGCTGTTTAATATCCGTGGCGAAAACTTTGCGAGTTTCTATCACAATTGGTGACGATAGTAGTAGTGGTGGTTCCATTATTGTACTCCTGACCGAGGAAAATTCGGAGTGTATAAACTGCCATACCACGGCGAACTCTGCTTTCTTTGTGAGTCTGAGCGGCCAATTATTTCCGTAATGGCTTTTCGCGACTAACAATAAGCTTAATTGAAAGCGAAGCTATGGCATGATTCTCGTATAATATTCGACGCTTGTTCCATCCATTAATGATCAAAGTCCGAAGTTTATATGAATCGTGAGATTTTATTTATTACGACAGAAACGAGATATCTATTTTCGCGATCTTCTTGAAAGAATTTTTATTGCAAAAAGAAGATTTATCAGATAATATAATAGAAAAACTTGCAATTGAACAATTTCCTAGCGCAAAGACGCGATGTATGTATCCGTTACGCGCGCTAATCCAGGCGTGCGCTCGAAATTATAGGTCGTCATAATCTTGTCGGTTCCGACGTTGTTGCCGCAGGTGATGTGATTATCCTGTCGATACAGACATGGTTGTATTCTATAAAATTGCGTACTTGTTTTAACGCGATTACCTCCTGGTGCATTAATTACATATAGCTTCAAAGTCCACCTTTCAGGGTTCGGATATACATCACGATTTTTGAGAATGTGTCTTCGTATTAATAAAGTTCTTTATAAAAAAAAAAAAAAAACAGGATTCGACAATATGATCTGACAATTTTTTTCATTTGTTGTTTAAAATTGTAAGAAAATAACGCGTATATCTAACGTATTAAATCCACTTTCGTTGAATGTAATTGACACAAATCTGTTATATTAACGAAATAGCTTTGACTATTAAATGGGATTAAATAAATACGTTATAAGCGAGCAAATGCATCAAAAATTGTATGAGATGAAAGGGAACTCAAAGAGACAACAAAAAAGGATTTGATGTAGTCGATTTCAACTGTTTCAACTTAATTTGAATCAATTGGCCTATAATTGTGGTTAGACTGTTCCGCTATCAATGTTCTACTTTGGTTAGAATTCTAACGAGCAACTTCAAGGAAATTGGAGAATTCTAGGAGAATAGACGTTCGGCGTACTATTAAATTTCCGTCAAGATTATTGTTTATATCGTATTAACGATGCTTTTCATACGGACACACCCGTTAATTGTATTATTCGCTAATTGGTTAAACAGTTAGAAAGTTAGGAAAAAGAACGTAAACAATGTCGGTAAATTGAGTATAAGAAAAGAGAGAGAGAGAAAGAGAGTATAAAAATTTCAATCTAATAATAAGTTAAGTTGATTGTGTTTGTGTAACAACATATGTAGGCGTGTGTTTAATAGAAAGACAATTTAATATAATTTGTTGACACTGCCCTTCGATAGATACAATTTATTATAAAAAAAGACACGATGAAAGTTCTAGTAGCAATTGTACAGGTATAATATTATAAATTATCGTTAACTACTAATGTATATACGTCGTAAATATGATTTCAATTATAGAGTTTCTCTCGAATAGTTAAGCACATGGCCATATAGGTGCGCGTTGTGAATGAACTACTATATCGATTTCACCAGACCTAATATGGCCATCTTATCATCGTGAAGAAGAAATGACGTCGCGGGAATATGAGAAGTAAGGCACAATTCAATTTAATTTTCTATTTCTTAGAAAAATTCGTTTTTACATTTCGTTATTACGTTTTAAATAAACACAGCTTTTTCGAATTTTGCATTGGTCGGTTGCTGCAATGAATCATTATTATTTTTAAAATCAATATTGATTTTGTGGCTGTATTTTTAAACAGAATGTGGATATTAAATTATCTCTAATATGAGAAGTCACTATTTTTGTGGAATTCGTATTGAATGACTCAGAATGTAATTCCAAAGTGAGTTGTTCGAATTTTCAGAAAATCGATAGATTCTGAATTAGATATTTGTTTGTAGCTACATGAATACACAAGGTGACTGATACAAATTTATTAACTGTAGCGGCAAGAGACGAACACTAAGTGCCCGCCATAATTAATATAATTACTTTCCAGCCACTGCGTTATCAGAACGATGTACTACATCCACGCGTGTCTCACGAGATACCTTGCATTGCGCCACTTCGGCAAATATCCTGTAACGAAATAAAACGATCGAACTGCTCTTCCTAGCAGAAATAATTCGCCTTATATATTCGCGCTTTATCGTATCTGCTTGATGAATAAAAGAGTCAGTTACAGTAAAATACAATATCGTTCAGGTTCCCTCGAGACTGAGATAAGATCTCGATTAAAGTACATACTAAAAGTACATGCGACATTCTAATAAGAAAAAAATATTACGTCCATCGATTCAGTAAAATCGATTCAGTAAAAGAGATTATACAAGCGATAAAATTGAAGAAAAGGCCAAGTTTGAAAAGTATTGGTGCGATTTTCAAATTGATATAGTTGTAACCGTAATAAAAAATTAACGAAAGTCAAATTTGTCTGGTGTTTCCTTCGTTAGTCGTTACGAGAGATGACACGTGTGCGGAAGGAATAATGAAATAAGTACATGGAATACGCAGAAGAATGTATGCAAGAGTGTATACGTATAATAATTCGTAAGACGAAAGCAGCTCCGTCCGTTGAAGAGCACAGTTAATATTTCGTAACGCCAGGTGGTTAACGAGCACCATTCACTCGTTGGGGCTCGGCTCTCCATCCGACACACGCGGACGCATCGTTCGTATCGAATGCAGTCATGCCACATTGCAGCAATTGTGCTGTTTGCTAGGAACTATCCGGTTGCCGGCTGGACGCGAGCAATGGCAAGAGTAATTCTGTTGCTCGGACGAAATGCGAGGACAATCTCGAGAAAGAGATGATATTAATTGCCCAAAGTGACAGAATAAGCTCATATCTCCATGGAAGAATAACCGGGCTGTACGCAAAGGGTATTACGCGAGTATTTTCATGCTGCTATTATGTCCGAAACATTTGCATGCTCCAATAAATGTTCAGAGAAATGCGGACAATGGATTATGATGAAAAATATCCTTTATTGACTATAAAAATATCTTGCAGTCAAAGTCCGATGAAATGCAACAAAAAAATTTATAAAATATATATCTGAAACTTTTTAATAACTTTTTCTTACAAAAATAGATTTAAATTATGATTAATTAAATTATATATTAATTACTTTCAGAGTTTGTTTTTGATTCATGTTATGTTTTCTTTTAATTTATTTTTAAAAACCGAATTTTGTCAAAATAATATATTTGCATTACGTATCAAAAGATTAAACATTAACAAAATACTTCTTAAGCACACAAATTTTTTTTATTTATTATTTTTCATTAGTTAGTAAGTATTTAATCAAAATTAATATTTCAGAGCATAATAATTTTTTATAAATAAAGAAAAATTAAAATTATATCTCCGTGATGTTTTACAGAAATATCTCTTTTCTAATATTAGTGTAATCAAATTTAAATTTTACTTTTATCAATATTATAGATATAACAAT
>QEPB01024545.1:0-14127 GCA_004480015.1 Atta texana
GATATCTAAATATGTCTTTTAGACATCTTATGTTTAAAAAATGTCTTTTAGATATCTTATGCAACATAAATATCATCTGGATGTACGGTATGTATCTTTACTATCGTAACTGATCACAGACCATTAGTCTGGCTTTTTAATGTAAATGATCCAGGCTCGAGATTAATGCGCTGGAGATTGAAATTAGAAAAGTATGATTATAAAATCATAAGGTTGATAAGGATAATACCAACGCAGATGCTCTGAGTTGAAATCCAATCCGGAACGACGAACGTGTACACAATGTTCAATCAAAAAGAAGGAAAACGACAAAGAAAACAAGGAAGACACTACAAAGGAATATATGAAAGAAGAGAAGAGAAGCAAATACTATATGAATATCATGATGCATCCGCAGGGAAGGCATCAAGAAGTATCACGATAAAAAGAATAAGATTGCTATATAGACTGGTGTGGCATCACGAAGGATATTGAAAACTATATTAGTAAATGCAAATGCTGTCAAAAATAAATTAAGTCAGAAGACAAAAATGCCTCTCGTATTAACGGATACATCCGAAAAAACCCTTCGAAAAATACGCCCTTGACATAGTAGGATCGCCAATTACGATCGAAGGAAACAAATATATCTTGACTTTACAAGATAACTTGACGAAATTCAGCAAAACGATATCGATCGAGAATCAAGAGGCGTCAACGCATTTGTCATAAAAATAATAATGGAGCATGGAATACCAGAAAAAATCCTTACGGATCAAGATATCAATTTCACGAGCGAAATATTTACAAATATGTGTAAACTTCTATAAATAGAGAAGATACAGACAACGACTTATCCCGAGAGTAACGGTGCGTTCATACCACTCTTTCGCGAAATATTTACGACATTATATGAACAACGAACAGACGAACTGAGATGAATGGTTATCCTATGCTATATTCACCTATAATACTACCCCTTACACCGTCAGGACATATTTCTTTCAACTTATATATGGTCATCAACCAACCGCCCTATTACAATCTCCGAAACTGACTTACGCGTACGTATGATTACGTACAAGAATTGAAAGAAAGACTTCGCGCGATGAGTTAGGTGGCGAGAGAGAATGTAAAACAAGTTAAACAAAAATTCCAAAGCCAAGAAACAATATGATAAAACGAGTCGCGAAAAAACCTTCCAAGTGGGCGATACGGTTTTACTGTATAACAAAACGATAAGAAAAGGAAGATTTAAGAAACTAGAATCGAAATGGATAAGCTCCTATACAGTAATAGAAAAACATAACGATGTGAACACAATAAAAATGAGACGAAGACTAATACGCATACACTGAATGAAACCATTTATCTGCATTAAGCAGATAATTAGAGCAGAAAACCGACAAATTAATAGTAAGCAACAAATTAATAGACAAATTAATAGTAATAATATAAGATAGATAAGAAATAATGAAGTACTAATATTATATTTATAAATGCACCGGGACAATTCCAAAGTTGCGAAAATGGACACGTCTTATATAGTATCATCCTGTGGATTACGCCAACGGAGATTCAAATGTGATTATATTTCACCAAGGAAAGTCAAAAAATTTCAATCGTTTGTAATAATTTTGAAAGCGAAATAGAAATTAAGGAAACGGGTAAAATTAAATTAAACGGAGATTGTAAACTGTCTACATCGGAATTTAACATTACGAACACAATCATTTCAAACGTGCAGTATATTAAGGTATATCTACCTGAATATAATTTAACATTTCCGAAAAGGATGTTAAAATCGACCTTCCAAAGCGTACTCTCCTTAAACAATTAATTAAAGATCTTAAGAAACTAACTAAATTAAATTTAGATATAAAAGATATCGAAAAATACTTAGAAAAGAGTAACAATCATGTATTCAACAATAAATATATAATGTCCCGTAGGAGCAGATACTGCTATTTTTATTACAATTAATATTATATGTATCACGCTATAGTCAATAAGAAGACAAAGACGGGAAGGCGGAGAAATAAAAAGGCGTAGCGATAAGGCCATGTTATATTAATATTAAGAAAACGATTATAAGAAAAATTGTAAATCAGAAAAAATTCTGTAAGATAATAGAACGAGTTAAGGAAATTTATATCCTCGTTTCCTTTCTTCAAGGAAGGAGGGATGTCACGAGTGCTAATTGCACAATTGCGCCACGAACGTGCAAGAAATATAAAACGATTAAATAAATGATTGCTAAAACCGATTTATTAAATATATTCAAAGTTACTTTTAAATAATTAATATAAAAGAAGACTCTCTGAGCGAATATAAATTGTAAACTTAAGAAATGCGGACTCAGAAGTTGCGCGGAAACTGTTCTCATTCGATACGCGGAATGCTGACGAACCAACACGGAATGCTCAAGGATGACCCGAAAAATATAGAATATAAGCGCGACCGTGGACGCGGTCGTCGATTAGAAATTTGAAAGAAACTTGTCGTGTTACTTTGCCCATTTAAATATAATTGTAGCGATATCTACCGCGAATAGTGCTAAGAGAAATTGTAATAAAATAACCACTGGTGTTACGTGTGAAGCTGAATATATTCTATTTAAAAAACAAACTACAAGGTTAGCTAATCTCATTTCTCGAAATCCTTTGTGAATCCGCGAACTGTGCCGTGAAATACCGGCACAACATTTGTAACCCTTAAATATAAATGTTTTTTTTTCGAATATTAAACTAGTATCAGCTCGGATTCAATTCATTTCAATCCATTCAATTCATTTTTATGAATTTAAAGTACACATTAAAAAAATTTTAATCCATTTTAATCCATTCTCGTTTGCTGAAGCTAGAAAACGAGCTTAACAAGTGTTTCAGCACCGCATGAAAAAGTACCTTAAAAAGAGTCCCAAGAATCCGGAAGTAATTGCAAGAACGCTGACTATCGATAATGTAAATTTGCTATTATTAACATAAATATTTGCTCATTACATTATTAAATTCATGATTTTTTATTACATTAATAATTCATAAATAAATATGCATATCTATAAAGCTATAATATTCTATATATTGCAGAAAAATTACAATTTTTTCTCTGCAGTTATTATTTCTGTTGATAATCAAACTTTGATGATAACACTGAAATCACAATTAAAAAAAAAACCGAGTATTATTGAATTCTAAATGCATAAATATGTCTACTAAACTAATAAATCATAAAATTAGTACAATATTATCAGTTTTTAACTTTTAAATACTTCAATATTCACAAGGATGTGAACTTCTATATCAGTCTTTAATATCAATATATTTCAATAATATCTTGTCGGTGTATATACGTACTTTATTTTGGTAAATAAAGCTATTAAATACATAAGCTATTAAATAAATGTTTTTTAATTGTAATTAGTTTATTTATGATAAAAAAATATGTATAAATGTTCAATTTATGTATTATTTAGTTTAATACAGGTTTATTTGTTATAGAAGTTTAGTGCATGAAAGTTCTCGAAGAAATAAGTAAGTACAGTTTAAAATTTACTGCTAGGCCATTTATATGAGCGACATTCGAGGTTAGCATATGAAATCATGTGACTTATTTGTCGCTTCTTCTTCTTCTTGAAGAATGAAGAATAGCCCCGACTCTAACAGAGTCGATACGGTCAGAATCGAAAATGCCATTTATGTGGTAACAAAAAACAATATGAAGAATACGAAAGTCTAAAAGAGTAACGTAAATTCAATTGCGCGTTTGAAGCCGGTCACACTTTCCAAAAATGATGACGCAAAAATATCGTCCGATCATGTTGATAGACGAGCAAGTACTTATTTGTTGAATATGGCTGTTTTTTCAGTATGGCAGACACTTGATGATCATTTTCAATGTCAAAATAGGTCACATGATCAAAATTGATGCTTAGTATTTGTCAATTTTGATCTGTTTGATACTCGAATAAAGCAACGAGCGACATCATGAACACATACCTTAACGCATAGTGCATAATGCATAGTGCATAAAGAAATCAACCAATCGAAATTCTTCTTTTCCATGGAATGGGAGGAAAGGAAAAATGATCGCAGTACATATAGTATACAATTTCAAACATGATGATTGGCGATTTATTTTTTAAGCCTGCGGTACACGTTTGTTTTCCTGCTAGATTGCTAACTGGATTAGAAACTTGCCACCGTATTAGCTGCGATGCTATTAGTGCCAGCATCATGTGTCGCAAGCTTAAAAGATAAATCAACATTTAAAAAGAAAATATAAAAAAAAAGATTTTAGATTGTTCCTTTATTTGACGTGAATATGGATTAAAAAAATTATTATTAAGAAATTATCAACGAATAACCGGTTATGCATCCACCTATAATCAAAATGCTCTTGTCTGATTATTTTACATATCACAAGTTTACATGTCACAAGTTATGTATAACATCTAAAAATTTCATAAAATTATCGTAAACAATAACAAATAATTACAATAATTAAATAATAATAATAAATAACAATAATAATTTAATAATAAAATAATTAAATTGATATAATGTACATTGAGCGATCATAAAAAAAAGTTGGTCTAAAAGTTGATAAAATAGGAAATAAAAATAAAAATAATCAGAGTTAAATGAGGATTAATCGCATGCAACAAATTTGTTATTGATAAGAAATTTGTATTTATTTATTTATTGATTGTGATAATTATTTAAAATACAGGCATCACTATGAAATTTGATAAAAATATATTTATTTGGCACGTTTTCACTCAAAATGGAAGAATCTGGCATGAAACAAATTAAATGTTAGAGTTGAGCTACGTTCGGAGATATTATCCGAATGCTCCCATGTATCATTTTATCTTTGTGTTTTACATTAGTTAACAAGATAATACACGAGGACTGATATAAATATGAATTACGCGACTCTAATAACTATTTAAATAAAGAAAACTCGTTTTCCTAATCTAAATAATCGCTTCGTAAAGCAAGCTGTCGCATTTTTCTATTTAATTCTACTACATTCTCTCATTTCGAATGGAAATGTATCAAATGAGTATATTTTTATCACGTTTTGCATCCACATTCTAAGGCTACATTCCAGTACGTCCTCTCTGAGGAAAATTTTACTCGAAATACTGTAGTATACGCAGTGTTGGAACAGATACCATTTGAAAGAAATCTAGATATAAGTATATGTATTACATAGAAAATGTATTTAGGTATAAGTACAGATACATTTTTTTCATAATTACCTAAATATAGATACAGATATAAAAAAAAGTATCCGAAAATTTAGGTACTTAAAAAAAGGAAAAAAAGAAAAATGAGGAAGTAGGAAAAAATAAAGAAAACAAGAAGAAGAAAAGATATAAACAGCGTAAAACTACATTCTATTTGTTTATTTTAATACATAAAAGAATGTCTCGATAATGAAAATTTAAACAACAAGCTGTGTTCATGTACAGAAGATTTCTGATCTATGAGATCACTTCTCATGAGCGAATACACTGAGAGAAATGATTTTGGTATAGGAACAAATCAAGGAAAAACAAATGTGATATTTGTTAAGAAAACGATTAATTATTGCAAATTAATTGTTTCTCATTCGTCAATGTAACAAATAATCAATAGTATCGCTAGCAGATAAAAGACTCATATATATGTATACATAGAAGTCGTAGACGGTCGTAGGACCTCAAATCGTAAGAAATTGAGCAATTCTAATCAAGTATTCTCCCTATATTTGTCTGTGACTGGTCAGTTTCTCTCGACTTAAAACCTCACGATCATCTATAGATTTGTTCGCGTTGTATGTTCCAACACGGTCCCAATACTATGTCCCTACCATAGTTCTTACTCACTCCGCGCTTGATAGAGTGAGTAGGAGCTATGGGAAGAGCATGTTGGAGCTTGCGACGCGAACAAATCTTATGATGATGATAAACGATCCTAAAGTTTATCCAAAAGATAAGTTAGGTTCTATATAGTTTGCTTCTACTAATTAGTTGATATAATAGATTAATAGCAATCAAATCAATTTTGTCATATATTATCGATTACTTATTAGAGGCATTGGTGGCTTGTTAAATTAACAAAATCTTTTCTCTCATTATCAGTGTAGAACGGACTAAACTAAAGGTTTGTTCGCAACGCATGCTCTAAAATGTTCCTATCATAGCATTTACTTACAATAACGCGCTCGTGAAATGAGTAGGAGCTATAGCAGGAGTACATTGGAGCTGAAGCATGCGACGCGAACAAACCTTAAGTTTCCAGCTTCTTAATGAGCATGTATCTGCACGAATTATCACCAAGTATATGCCCATTAGTTGCGATCACTTGTTGCGCGGGTAGTAGTACTGCTTGGTAAGCGCTACTTGAGTTATGGCACTTAGTACGCGCTTACTAAGTAGTCGTCGCGCGATAATTGATTGCAACTGATAGGCGTAATCTTGACGGTAGTCCGCAAGGATATGTGCTTATTTAATGATTTTTAGAAATTAATATCTCCTAAAGTCTTGCGAAAATTGCAAAATGATAAAGGACTTTTTGACTCACACGGGAAGTTTCACGACTGTCCGGAACCGATTTGATTCTCCATGAAATATGTTGTTAAACACGAAAATCTAAGAGACATAAATATATTTTTTTATACGTGTCCTAAATCATATTTAAGAGATGAAACACCCCTTTGAAAAAACGGTTTTTTTTTTCGAGGTGAATATCGTCAGAAGTATAAAAAATGGAAAAAAATTTTTTAAACGAAAGTTATACGGTTTCAAGAGTACTTCAATGTTGTGAAGAAAAAATTTAAAAAAAAATTTTTTTGTTAAACAAAATAAATTTAAAAAATTTTTTTCTTCACAACATTGAAGTACTCTTGATGATTTATAGTAGATAAAATAATCAAAAATTAAGTTTATAATATAACATAAAATAAAATATATATAAGTACCTTGAACCTATATATCTAAAAACTTAAAAGATACCGTATCCAAAAATAACTAGATACGGATCGAGATACAGGTACCTCCGCTTATAAAGATCTAATTAATGCACTTAGGTACAGCTAAAGTATCTAGATAGAGATATATATATAAGATATATATAAGACATGTAACGTATACTCTGTGTTGAAACGTGAATACTGTATCTAGATACTTTTACCTAGATACGTTTCAACACAGATACGTTACATGTCTTATATATATCTTAAGTAAAATTTTCCTCGGAAAGAATGTTTTGAAATATAACTTAAGTAAATACCCTTATACTTACATCCTGCTGTTCCATATTTATTTCTATATTTAAATCTTTGCATAAGAGCAATGTCGCTAAAAGTTGGATTAATCCAACTTTTTGAACAGTGTCACTGGCGACAAGAAAGTGAGCAAATAGAGGGAGAATTCAGTCATGTGATCATTTATTGCTGCAACAAACGACACTCTGAAATTATACCTTTAAAGTACAATTTCATGGTGTCGCTTGTTGCACTTAGGCTGTGATCAAAATCTCGCTACAAATGTTTTGAAGCATTTGATGAACCAATTAAAAAAAAGAATTTTACAAACTGACCAGTTAAAAAACTTCAAAGTGTATGCAGCATCGCGTTGACCGTATCCTTAGAGCAGGCTGCATTCGGAAACACTCACTGGTGTTTCACCAATACCAGCCGTTCGGAAATACTCGTGTGTACTAATGTCAGATCGGAAACGTCGAGAGAGTCACACCGAGTGCCACTAAACTACCCGTGTGAAAAGAGGAGTCAGTATGAGCAAGTGTGTTATGGCCGTAGCACAAACTTGCATAACGCATAATGCATAGTGCATAAGGGAATCGACCAATCGAAATTCGAAATTTGGAAGAAATGACTTATATTCTTTTCTTTTTACAATCATATATAACGACTGCCGTCGTTTCTCATTTCTTCCTTCACTGGTGAATTGTTTAGCTCGAGGTTAAACGTGAATTGGAATTGAGATGACACACATGCTACACAGAAGCCGGGGAACACTCACCATCCAAAGGCATACAATACCCCCATTATTTCTCCACTGAAGTCACCGAAACACAACGAGTGATGTTTCTGCAGCCGCATATATAGACATAGGATGCGTTCGGAGAGATGCTATTCATGCTATTTAGCGCTACAAACTGTTCGTGGAACTACAGATAGCGCTAACACGATCATGATGATCACCAATGATAGTCTGTAACATCACAACTGCGCTATCAACGCTATTCCTTCCGAAGTAGTGTATTGATAGCATTAGTGTTTACAGATCCGTGGCCTTAGCATTTAATTAGTAGCGTTTAATATTTGTCAAAATTAGATTAATGTTTGAGGGAATTCTGTTCTCGAGTGTACCAAACTTTTTTCTCTTAGAATTTCGTAGAATAAATGTTTACATAAGTAATGTGTGAATTTCAAATTTTATTATAATGAATGCAATCTCAATTTTAATCTCTGCTGATGGCTTGCCACCACTAGGCTGGAGTGAACGTAATTTTTGCTTATATCATCTTTAATTTTTCAAAGTTTTTGTGAAGTTCGACTGATTATATACAATATTTGATTTCATTATAAATGTGAAAGTCAGAGGTATCTTGATATTAGCAATTTTTAATTCCCGTATACGGAAAAAAGTTACTATTGTGATATAGTGCGGCAGGATATTCCACTGCAGATGCTTAAGGTCCTTATTAATTGTAGATATGCCTCTTCTGAAATCGAACGGATGCTCAAGGATTCTTCCTTTTATCTGATTAATTTACTTACTGTAACTATTAATTTTTTGATTTAGTTTACATTGTTTACTCCGACCTAGCGGCAAGCTATCATAGAGATTGTAATTGAGATTGCATTATTCACTACGAGAAAATAAAAAATTTACGTTACAAATACTTTACAAAATTTTAAAAATGTTAATTATAGAAAAAAGTTTGGTTGGTGATTGAAAACAGAATCTATATGGGCGACTATTACCAACGCCAATTAACTTAATTGACGAATTAGCAGTGTAGTCAACAGACTGTATATCGTTGTTAATCTTATTTCTTCGTGATATACTTTTATTTTTGCATTCTTGTACTTACCTGTAATAAAAATAATGAAAATCTTCTATCTATACTAATAATTCTGCTGAATGAGTGAATCGTCGATTATGAATGAATCAGCATTAGTAACAGTATATCTCTCTGATTAAATACTACCAATGCTACGCTAGGACGTTCATGGAGCTTGCTAACGCTATTGGCTCCAAGAAGCGTTGATAGCGTTTGCATCCATAGCGCGAATAGTGTCTCCCCGAATGCATTCGGAGGAAGCATTGACTGTACCTCCTGGTCATTTCTTGGCCATCATTTGGGCATAGCCCAAATGTATGTCCAAAATGCGTGTAAGAGACGTTCCATGGAATGTCTTCTATGCGCGTGTGCCAACTATAGTTGCAGATATTATAATTATAGCGTTTTTAGCTCGACCGGATTTACACCAACTTGGGTTAGAAAATGCTTCACTATTGATGTTACATGCTCTACCAATAAAAGAGCACGAAACATCATTACTTACTTCAACCCAGGTTAGTGCAAACTCGATCAGGCCGAAAACGCTATTAATAGAGTATGTTACAGTATAATTATCATCGGCATTTTAAAGTATGCGCAGAGAGAACGAATGTTGCATGAATACTGTCTTTCTTACACGCATTTTCTTATATATCTTTCTCTCTCACACGCATCTCGGACACGAATCACAATGCTCCCTCCATGTTTATATACTCTAAAGCTTATTCTACAATGTTTTTATTTCTTGTTTATTTCTTGCTTTTTTTACATCTTGCTTCTTATCCGATTTTTTGTTTTATGTTGCCCGAGATAAAAATTAACGAATTTCGAAGAAGACAAGAAATATGTAAGAAGAAATAATTGTCGATAAAATGGTTGCAAAAGAAAAAAATGTTTGTAAAAAGGTAAAAAGAAAGAATCAAGAAACAAAGATCACCTTATAGAATAATTGTCGTAGTGATAAATGATCGTGATTGACTTCTTTCTCAATTTGATAAGATAAAGCAGATAAAGCAGATAAATTGAATATTTCTGATTTATTTATCTCTATATAATTTCGGAGTTGTTTAGGAAATTTTAGGAAAAGTATTTAAACATTTAGGTAAGTATTTTTCTTGTTATTAACAAATTTATCATGAATCAAGTTAGATAACAATTTTATTTAATATGTTTTATGAATGGAATCGATTAGAAATCACTTGGGGAAAACGTTAACATCTTTATTGTTATTTTCATTTGAGAAAAGTCACTATTTTATAATTCAATAGATTGAGAGGCTCAATAAAAGGAACAGGGAACAGAGAATAGGGAATAAGAATTTCAAAAACTATGTATTACATAATACATGATTCCTGATAAGTTGAAATTCTTATTCTCTGTTCTGTATTTCCTATTCCTTTTATTGTGTGGAGCCTCTTACACATATTGCGAAAACGAACAATGTCTGGATGTAGTAGATATAATACAATGAATGTAGTAAATCTAAAATCGTCAAAAATTAACCAATTAGCCCGGATCTAATTATGTATAGTAAGAAATCAACTTAATCATAAACTCAATTATGTTCAATTAATTTTTTTCACATTCTGTGCTTAATCAATTTCTTAGAGTTTTCTACATTTATTGTATTATCCGAGTGAAGTTTGCAAACGCAATTTAATGATAGAATATTCGAATTTCGAAGTAAACTGTGACATAAAAATATAAAATGAAAAAGATTTGTTATAATAGCACATGTTATTTTTTTATTTGTAAATAATATTTAAAATTTCGAGAAGAAAGAAATGCTTATTATTTTTTTTTATTTTCCAGTAAATACAAACAAACATTTATTATAAAACCGTCATCTTTATTAAAAAATTTAAAAAAAAATAAAAAATAAGTATTGAAATTTTTCTTCTTAAAATGTATTTAAATAATAATATTTACGAATAAAGAAAATAACATGTATTATTATAACAAATCTTTTTCATTTTATATTTTTACATCAAAGTTTACTTCGAAATCTGAATATTTTCCAACGTTAGATTGCATTCGCAAACTTCATTCGGATAATACAATAAATGTAAAACGCCATTAAGGTGATGCTAAAGTCGTCTGTTTTACCGATATTTCCACACGGTAAAAAAATCTCCGAATTGGATTGCAAAAGTGTTACTACATAAATTAAAGTACGCATAAACAGGACCTCAGCTGCTGGATTTCATGAGAAAATAAAAAAAAAATTTTTTAATTCACTTATTTTTGGCTCATACAGCTGTCATTTCAAATATATATTTGCTTGATATAAAAGTTTTAGAATTCATATCTTAAAAATAAGCGTGCAACTGAAATCTCATTATTGGAACGAACGATATCAAGTTTATAGAACTAAGGTTGAAGGTTTAGAAGAAAAGTATTTTTACCGTGTAGAAAATATGTGTATACGGATGCTTTGCAAAGACTGGAAGCCAAAATTTCGTGTAGCAATAGTTGCGCGGTCTTGCGATAGATAGGTGCAGGCATATGTTAGATTGTAGCGTTAGTTGCAGCTCGAGTCAGTTTTTTTTTATGGTTTTCCTTTCTCTCTCTCTCTCTCTCTCTCTCTCTCTCTCTCTCTCTCTCTCTCTCTCTCTCTCTCTCTCTGATGTGGCGTTCTGCGTGTGAACCTTTTATAAGTCTCAGCGATAAATTTTAAGTTAGTGCTCGGTAAGAGTAATCATCACTTTATGTTCATTGCGAGATTGGTATCGAGTACTGTTCATGTCGTTAAGTAATTACGCGCTGTCAGATAAATACTTAAGTTGTAGATTTTTTAATTCCTCGTATTTTAACCTATAATTTTCTCTTGGCTATTGCCCACCAGTGCAACACTCAGACAGTATAGCGTATTTCCTTGGTTGATGGTAGGCGAACTCATTCAGTGTAACGTGTTTCCGTGACTATAGTGTAGAAAATTTTATGCACGAAGTGAGGTTTTGCTACATAATCTCAAAGGCCAGAGTGACATTAAAAATTTGGAAAATAGAAGTCAATCGGCAGCAGAATTGAACACGATAGCATGAAGTAGTAATATACATTATGGTGTATGTACACTTGTGTAGTGCAACACTAATACAGCACTTACACGTAATTGGTGTAGTGCGAGGTTATACTCAGTGTATCCCAAGAAACGCTATTAGTAATGCCATACCGATATCCAAGCTGTTGTAACGCATGCAATTACGTTTCTACTCTTTCGATCTGTACATTCCAAATATTTATTTGAATTTATATTAAACGGTCTTATGGCTTGTGAGTCAGAAACAATGAGTAACATTTCTTTATGAATTTAGTGATTTCTTACCAATCTTCCTTCACTATTAACTAGCTTTCTTTTTCTTCTTCTTAAAATTAATGACTCCCGCCTCCCGAAATAATAAACGGAGGTCGATATGACCAGATCACATCCTTATGAGAGATACAAAAATTAAAAATGATGACAATGCCCGCGAAAATGATGAAACTCGCCCGGACACCCGGCGTCTGGGTCTACGGCATCGTCACGCCGCGTGTATGCGCGAACGGGTCGTCCAAAACCACGGGGCTATGTGTTTCAATGCTCAAAGTCGGCAACACTTTCAAAAATATAACTAATATATAACTTGTAGTATTCGAGCCGAGATGCATCCGTCATGGACGAGTGATTCTTCAGAACATTAATTAGTCGGCGCTGGCGACACGCTCGACGCCATATTGGGCACAGCAATCATAATTAGTGATTGTGTCGTGAGAATTATTCCCATACGGGAATGATTGTGCGTGCGCATATTGCCGATATGATGTGAAAGCAGCCAATACGAAATTGTAATGGGGGGAATAAAAGCTACTGCACACAAAATTCCGTAACAGTATGTAAACTTAAACCGATGAACCAATGAGGATACTGCTTTAGATTACGTAATCTAACGGAAATGGAAATAGTAATAAACTTATCCATAACCTTGCAATAAGGTAAATTTCAATCGATTGAAACTCGCCTTATGGATAATGATTTGTGGTTATTTTTATTTCCGTTAGAATATGTAGATCTAAAACAGTACCCTGATCTGGCTTCACGTCTTACGGTTACTGTTGCGGAATTTTGTGTGCAACAGCCCTAATTTCCACAACAGCACATCATTAGCCACAACGTAAAGTGCGTTCGGCAATGTAAATCTGAGATACGAGCTAGCAGATAGCGAGCTTGATCACGTGATCTTCCAGCAATCCGAGTGCCAAGAATTAATTGAACGCTATAAACTGTCTTGTAAAATTAGATTATAAAATGAAAGTGTTTATTTTTATGAATAAATAAAAAATATTCTATTAATTGAAAATTTCTTTCATTTCTAGAAACTGATAATAATCTTATATACTAAAAATAGATCGTTACACATATGTAGCAGACTCATTTGCAAGGTGTGTTTTCTTAAAAGAAAATACTACATTACAAAATAAATTTCTGCATTTATAAGTTATCACTTGATTTATTCGTTAGAGTCTTTAATATGTTATAAAGAAAAAAAAAATTAAAAACTTACTTTCCTCATTAAATATTATACATAATGTCCATCCATCAATTTTTATTTGATAGCATTATTATAAATATACAGATTATGAATTTAAGCGCGGAAATCTGCATGAGTTTCGCGTTCTCGTTCTTTGAATCCGGAATGGATCGAGCAGCTCGATTGGCTCTAGAAATATTAATATCGAGCGTAGATGAGATGACATATAGCAGAAAGATACGAATTGCCGAACGATTTTCGAGATAAAAGAGTAAACGGACGCCTCCGATTTGTAATGTTGAACGCACCTTAGTCACAAGATAAGGACATACTACATGGGCTGAAAAGTCCCGGGATTTTTCAATACGCCACTAGAAAATGAACATGATTCATTTCGAGAGGTTCATCTGTTTATCTATGAAGTTTCATGACATTTCGTTCGTTCGTTTACAAGCTACAGTCGTTTAAGTGGCGCTACTTTCGCTTTCGTTCTGTATCATCACGATAACGCACACGTCCTTGAAAGCGATGGCCAAATTGGACCAATTACGATTCGAATT
>QEPB01024548.1:0-15513 GCA_004480015.1 Atta texana
TATTTATTTGATACAAGAAATGTTAATTTGATTTAATAATCATTTTTTTTTATTTAATAAATATTATTTACTTACTGTAAGTAAATGTTTAATTGGCAGTATTGAATTAAATATTTATTAAAATTAATTATATTTTTTTCTCAGTGTACGAAAATATGATAATTATGTCTTGCAGATCACAGTAGTTATTCGAGGACTCAACTAATTGTAAGTTCACGGAGAGGTCTACGAGGTGAGCATTTGTTCGCGGTTTGCGAGGGTGAGAACGGTTCGCGGAGTGGCTCATAACATCGGGCGGTGACAGTTAGTTAAAAGCGCATTTCCTCGCCCAGCAAAATTCTCGTCACGCGACTGTCGCCGTCGCAGTCGGAACTAACAGATGTAACACGTGCGAAAGTGCTTCGTCCCTGCAGCTTCGTTGCATTCGCGGACGGTTCGCGGGCTGCTTGAGAAATCGCCGCGCGCGTTTTGTAAATTTTCCTTGCAATCTAAGACCGCGAGAAAATTCCAACCGAGATTCTTCATCGTGCACAAGTCGTGCTAACAATTTCTGAAAAAGATTGTTTCGATTTGTGAGCAATACTTAATTGGATTATTTTGATAGAGAAAGCAATTTATATATATATATATATACATCATTCGTAATTAAAAATGATTTAGTTATGTGATGGAGACGTTTTTAACGACTCTTCATCTAATTAATTAATAATACAATTGGTTTTTAGTAGCAGCAAAAATTTCTGACATGGTATGGCAGTGAAACTTTTGTTTGCAAATTAGGCTTACGCTTGCCTACTCACTTTATAATATAATACAAAAAAACAATACTTTTTCAATGACATGCCAAATTCAATGACATTGGAAAATTTATATTAAATTTAATTTACATTATATATACAGTATCCTTCATAAGTTTGGGAACACCCTACGTTTACAGGAAAGCCATTATATTATTACAGCTATCTATACATGTTTTTGGTTTAAATACTTCGTAAGATGTCTAAATGACGATAAACATTTACCTAGAACATCTATAAGCTTGTACATGCCAAAAATATGTTGTGAAACAATTCACAGCATCGAAGCGCTCAACATTGAATTTCGCCTATTGTTTATATGTATATTGTCACCTGTTTTGCAACGTTGTATTTGTGTTCGTTGTATTTCTGTTCGTATACACAGGTCATTTAATTGTAGTTTAACGATTTTTATAACAGTGATAAATTATTTGAGTCGCAAGTTGATTTCAAATTCATTTTTACTTCGTAAAAATTATAAAATGTCCCCGAAGAATCAGATTTCGTATGAATTGCATTTTAATTAAAATTCCATATTTTAATAGCATGTTATTAAATCTTTAATTGAAAAAAGACGAAATAAAAATACATACATACGATAATTATAAAAAAACGTATGTATGTACTTTATTTCGTCTTTTTTCAATTAAATAATTATTTACAAACTTGTAAAACGTAGGGTGCTCTTAACTTATGGAGGGTACTATACAAACGGTCCATTCAAATTTATATATTAGGTATATTGAGAAAAAAATGCCTAAAAATATTTTTGTGAGAAATATATTTATTTTACTGAAATAAGTATTTATTTAAATATGGGCAAAATAAAATTTTATTTTATTCTAGTAAATAAGTCATCTATTTTTATTTTTTTGCACTTAATGAGATATATTTCACAGAAATGTATATTTCGTTATCACAATCAAATTTCGTAAGTAACATTTGCTTCGATATTTTTCTCTCATTGTAATTTAACACAAGATAAATACAAAAGAGATTAGAAGATTATACAACTATTATGTAAACGAATAAACGCAAGAAAGATAATTTACATAATTTGTAAACAAATCGTAGAAGCATATTTTTTTGCAGTAAAATTAATATTTATAATATGTTAAATTAAGCATATTTTATCCACTCATCTTTGAATTTACGTTTTAAAACACATTATTTTCATATTATTTGTGCACTTACTCATAAATTGTGTTTATTTTAACATTAAGAAATGTTGAATATTGATTTAATACAAATTATTTAAATAACATAACTACGTTATGTATCGTTTTATCCTTCTTTATTATTTGGTGAACAACGAGGACAAATGATGTATTATGCGCTTCATACATAATTCGGAACGCATCTTATGTTGAATTAACACTCGAATATGCTAAAAATTCAACACAAAAATTTAAGAAGGATTACTTGAGTGGACCGTTTTCAGTATATACTCGTATATATGAAATGTTTTTTTGCACAATACACGGAAATCCTTACAGAAAGAAATACGAGTGAAATATTAATATATTTTTTCATAAGAATATGGTATTTAAATAGCATCTTTATTTTGATGAAATCTTTATTTTGATTGAAATTATGAAAATAACGTTTTTCTGAGAAAAGATTAAAGCTTAAAGAGAAACGAGTAATTTCGGTATTAATTACGGAATATTTCATTTCATTTGTTTCGGAACGCACGATGGAAAATTGTTGGAGAATATTGCGTTTAAGGAAGAGACTCGGTTAGGATGGTTTGCGAGTCTTAGGAAGGTAGAAAAATTGTTCTCCCAATGTGGTGGAAGATTTGTTTAGGGTTTGTAGGTTCACGACGAAGGTGGGTGGGATGGTTGGTTTAGTCGGGGGAGGCTTAAACGGCGAGCAGCATCGGGCGGTGACGGCTAGTTAAGCGCATTTCCCTCGGAGAAGGGAAGTTCTCTGGCGCGAGAACATGTCGTAGAGAACATCTGCTACCCTGCCTAAAGAGAGAACTCCGACTCTTGCTCGCGTCCGGAAGTGACAGAAATCGCCGTTAAAATCCGCTCTTTGCGACGGCCTCCTGTTCTTGTTCCCGTTGTCCTTTTTTTTCCGGCGATCACTGACTTTTCCGCTCCATCAACTGAAGTATCTCTTACCTCGTAAAATGATAATGATGTAATCTAATATTAACTTAATTTTTTTATGGTTGAAACCGTTTGAAGAAGAAATGTTGACATAATCGTGAGATTTATTAAATTTTTTTATTATTTAAGCATAATATTTTTTATTATATATGTGCCAAAATATTTGCTCTAAAAAATGCTAATATATATATTACGTCTTATTTGATGTTTCATTGAATAAGAATATTAAACGTTGAAAATAATTTTATAATAATATAATAATAGAAAAATCGTAGATTTTAATAATTTTTTAAATGCATATTTTTATAATTGTTATAGGATATAAAGTATAATGTATTATTTGATTTCCGCTAGATAAATTTAACGATAGTATCTACTTAATTATTTCACGAATATTTGAAGATATAATATACAATAAATAAATTTTCCAGGAGAAAATTTCACATAATGAGGAAATCTTTGAGTTTAGTGACTTTTTAATACACATATTTAGATATAATCTTTGTTTTATGAAAAATATCTCTTTTCGATTTTTTTGAGGCAAAGCTAACAATTCTATATCTATTATTATACATATTCAATCTTTTATCAAATGTCCTGGGATAGAATATAATTAAGAGAGAAATGTTCAAAGAGAGTTTTAACGTAATGGAAATATCCTTTGGTTTGGAGGACTTTAGTTTGCGTTTCTACATTTAAAATCAGTGGGAGTAATTAAATTCTCCTTGGAAGATTGTTACGTGCTGCATATTATGCTGGTTATTTGATCGTTCTTAAACGAGAGTTGTAACGATTATAAGGAAAATTTTCATACTATCTTTTAGCGAAACTTTCTTATTTAGTCGCATCGTTCGTTTTAATTTTGCATATGGGGTGACACAAATGAAAGGAGGAGGAGAACTTCTCTTTTGAAAACAGTTTTTTTTTCAGAAATCTTGTTGTGTATACTCCCATTATTTATATATATTTATTCTACATATATTCTTTTATAATACATTACTTATGTAAAAGTATACAAAACATACAATTAAGAGAAATTTATTTTTATGATTGTTAGTTTTTCTTTAATTTTGTATTGTAATAAATATATCAATTTCGCATAATTACAAATATTTGGAAAACAGAAGTAACTGCAAATAATTTTTTTTAGTTAAAATTATTTTAGATAATTCGTTGAAATGATTAATTTCTCTCTTTGTAGCGTTTAAAAAGAAAAAGTTTGTAGTTTGACTATAGCTTTTGATCCTGTCGTTAGTTTACACTGTCGCGATTTGCACAAAGGGCACATATGACCATCGATCATGTCCACATGTCACCATAACGTGAAAAATACACCACCATCCTTTTGCAATCACGCTGCCAAATATATTCTCAGCAGCTACATGTCGCTCAATGTTAAACCCGAAAATCGAATGCTGGTAGGAAGATCTGATTTTAGTGACATTCGTTGACAAAAGTCAAATCCTCTTGTTATATGTATGTACAAAATATATGAATCATGTCGACGTAGACTAGACGTGTAATCTTCATCTGACTACTAGACTGAAGATTACGTCGACATAAATATGACATCTAAAATTAATATTTTATTCACGAAGTCAAATAAATGAGTAGTAGTTTCTGAATAAAATTGTCATGAATTTTAACATCTTGTTTATGTTTGCAGATTTTTAATTCGTTGCATATGAAAGATAATTTATTGTAGAAAAATTCTTGCATAAGATTAATGTAATACCGTCCATAATTTTAATTATCCATAATTTTAATTGTTACAATGTTACGATTTTCTTATTTTCTTGTAATTACAATTTAGCGAATTGAATGGCGATTGAAATTGTCAGTTCATACTGCCTATGAAGAGAGACTTCTCAACTAATAATAATGTTTGAGCTTTGACGGTAACAATATATCGATATAATAGGGCGTTCTGGGAGTAATCGATTCGATTTTCCGTGGATAATAATCGAGAGAAGCAGTTGAAAGGAACAACATGCTTTATTTATGGTCGCCAATAGCAGTATATCGGATAACAATGGCATCATAGTTATTGTATGGTGGCCTTTATAATAATTTGGGGATCGATGTGATATTGTCAGCATACAAATTTCGAATTCAGCATTGATTCAGCATCGCTAGTGATTGTAACTGGAACAGCTTTGCAATATACATAAGGAATGTAAATACACGCAAGATGTCGAGTTTGCATTGAATTATTCATTAGACTCGTAATTATGACGGGATAATTTTGAAGTTACATATTTTCGAGATTTTCGTATAAATTTAAAACTTTTTCTGCGACTGCACATGCTTTCATAAAAATGTAGTTTGTCACAGAAATTTCGGTACATTTCCTCGCTTCTCGGATATGCAGATACATATATATAAATATATGTGTGCGCGCGCGCTCGTTTGTGTGTGTGTGTGTGTGTGTGTGAGTAAAATGATCATCATATATTACCTTAAAGGCAAATTTCTGTTCTGCGTTCGAAGGAGGAGATGCTGAAGATATTGTCTGGGCTTTCGCGGAGTATCATCCAAGTTTTCAAGATTTTCATCTTTCCCGGTGATTGCTCATATCTTATAAAACACGTCGCAGGTATTCTTCCGCATAATGCTTTTTACACTTCACTGCAAAAAGGATGCAGCATCTTTATCGCTTTCGCGAAACACGTGCGTGAAACATGTCGTAAATGCCGGCACGAAAATTACTTGTTATTTAACGATTTTTCACGTAACACAACGTATTCGCTCATTCGCAATAAATGTCGAATTACGAAAATTACGCATGAGCGAACATGTATTTTTCACTTCTTTCATTGTCGCGACATACACAGGCCTGCCATTCGCGTGACTCGAACGATTTTTTCATGCGAAATTTTTTGACGAATTTGAAATCGATTTTTTGTCATAGAAATATGACGGAATTATTTATGTATTTACCATATATATTTTTGATTTAATTTGTGGCAGGTTAATTTCAATTCTTTATTTTGCATTTATATTGTTGCATATATATTGTTGCGAAATATTAAAATTTAAAAAGATATAAATATAAGAAAAATCAATTTTTCAAATTTATTAAAGAACCTGTCGTTAATAAAATAAAATTTTCAATATTAGTGACTTCTCATATTTCATTTTGTTTGATTCCATTTATTTCAATGTTAACCTTATTTTATTCATAAATATGAATTTTATATGTATGTTGTAAAAAGGTAGATTCTGGTATATAAAATTTGGATAAAATATGAAAAATTCTGTTCAATTTGCATTTGTCAAAGCATTAATTGAACGAAGAACTTCGTGTTGTATTCGCGTGACATTTATTATACGACGCGGGAATTAGTTTGCTCGCTTAATATGATAAAACGGCATTCGCGCGTTAAGCGATATGAAATGTAAACGATCCGTGTTTGGCAAGCGCAATCAATTTTCGCAACAGTTAAATTCTGCAATAATTGACGAATGTATTTGCCAGGTCAGAATATGTCGCGTGTCATATATCACAAGTTCGTATGATATGTGTATAGCTTATTATCAAGATTTTCATTCATCAGTGATCAATTAATCTGTTAAATACCAACATATGGCTTATTGTATTCAGAGAAATCATAATAATGTAATGTATAATGACAATGTAATTGTATTATTGAAAATTATATAGTTCTGAGCGTACTCTTCAACTGTTACGATAGTTGAGAAATCTTAACGTTATTATATACTAGTTGAGAGGTCTCTCTTGATTTTTTTGATAATAAAGTCTCTCTCTCTCTCTCTCTCTCTCTCTCTCTCCGTATATTTATACAAAAAATTTTAAAAAAATTATACCTATTTGACTTTTGAAAAAAATATGTATATCAGAGAAAAATGTTGAAAATATCTTATTTTACTTAGACAGAAATGGGACAAAAATGTAAATGATTCGCCAAACTCAAAACATGAAAGGCATAATATTTCGAACGTTGGCTCGGAATTCAATTTTAACGTATTTCAAATCCGAGCTTGCAACGCTCGATGGCGTGACGAAATCCGGGTTTTCAATCACCGATCATTCAAAGCTTTAAGTGTAAATTAATTCGATTTTCCGCTTTTCATTGTGCTCGCTGCAGCCTGAGGAATCGATGCGACCGGTGATATATTTTATCGAGGACGGAAACGCGAAATACGTCAGGCATAAGCTCGAAACGTCCTACTGGACGTGATTTTTACGGTGGACTTGTAACGCTATCGATTCACATGGACGATATATTACATGTATGTATATTAAATTTATGTGATTCGATCAGGATTTCTACCTTCTAATGGTACTTTATGATAAAATTTACAAATATTTACAGATGCCTATTAAAATTCGTGCATTTGAGGGCGCCGTATGTAGTAGATTTTTATCGCCACTGCAGAACGCGCCGCCCCACGCCGTATCGATTTCCGTGATTTACGTGGTGCTTTTTAAGCGCGGCATCCGATGCATCATCGCGCGGTTGGCAGGCACGTTTTATAGCCACGATTATTTATTATAATAAAACACATAATCCTCCGGCGAGAGAGAAAGAGCGTCCAATGTGTCGTCTCGAGCGAGTTTCGTGCACGTTGCGACGGTAGTTTCATGAATATTAACACGTTCCTCGAACACATTGTTAAGCCTACACTGTTAAATATCAAAGGAGCAATCGAGCAACCTAATTCCTTAAGTTAAACAACATTTTACTATTTTTAACTTCCACGTGTCAAAATGTAAATCAATTCGTTTCTGCAGTTAAGTTTCAAAGTAAACAATGCATAAATTTGTATGCATTTAGTAAATAATAAATTAAATTTGATACACAAATTCGTATAATATGTCAAATTTAATATACTTTCTTGAGTTAAATTGTTTAACTTTATTTTAGTTTTAATTAAATTAACTACATATTGAGTATAGCGACCTATACAAAGGATTAAAAAGAACTCAAATTGGATATAATTTGACAATATATGAATTATGAATTTAACAGTATACGGTGCACGATGTATTTCGCCCAGCTGGATTGCTTGTATTTTAGTTAAATTACGAGAATTGCACCACACAGAATGCAGAATTTCTAGTAATTTACTAAAATGCAAGCATTTCGACAGGAAAAATACATATTAAACATAAAAAAAAAAGCAATAATTCCGCGAGTTAAATCCTGTGAGTTAAATAACATTTTGTTATGATTAACTTCCATGTGTATCAAAATATAAATTAATCATTTTCTGTAATTAGTTTTAAAGTAAACAATGTCCATATAACGTATGCTCTTAGTAAATGATAAACTAAATTTTAATCAAGTTTTTATATATTCTTTCTTGAGTTAAATTGTTTAACTTCATTGTTTCAGTTGAATTAATAACATATTAAGTACGAGTAATGACGACCTATAAAAATAACTCAAATAGGATATAATTTAACATTATGAATTTAAGAGTTTACTTAAATTCCTCTGATTGTTGGCTTGTAACATTTACTTAGCGCCGAGACATTATCTCCAGATAATAAAGAAATTAAATTAATTTTTGACATCATGAGATAATATTAAAACGATGAACACGTAGCGTCGAGTCGCGCAGAAGTCGACGCTGAAAAAAATGTCGATTGGATATAAAAAATGAGAATTAATGCATCAGACAGAGAGTGCTTATTAGAAATCTTCAATATCTAAAATACGTATCATCCTACGTATTATGATATAAGAAATAAGGAAACCGCGAGAAAAAAAAATTCTTGGTGAAGAATTGTTATGACTTATCATTAGCTATTGCGACAAAGAAATTATTTAATTTGCCACAAATTATTTATGTGACGTAGCCTAGTTCATAAATATAAGTTGTTTTTTTTTCCTTGAAAATTTAATTTCCCACAATTGTTCACTACTTAATAACCGACAATAGTATTTTATATTTTATTTCTTTTTCTCTTATTTTTAATCGTGGAAACTAACTACCGCTAGTTTTTTTAAAAGACGTTAAATAAGTAATTAAGGAAAATGAAGATGAAGTGTAGTACAATAGAAAAGATTATGGTGATGTAACTATCGAGCGTGACAGACGGGCGGTCGTTAAATGCGAGAAGCGTCGCGTGGCGACGAGACGAGGAAACGGCATTCGTCGTAATGGATGCAATTAAAAGGCGCAGCGGGTTGCTGAGAGACCGACAAAGTCTACACTGTGACGTCGTCGGTCTTCAATCGAGTTCTCTCACTTTGAGAGATTTTCGGGAGTCCCTAGGAGCTGGCGATGGTGGCTTACCGCCACCCGACAGGAGACGTCGACGTCGGTGTCGTCGATGTCGTCGTCGGGCATCGTGGTGGAGTGCATCTTCTCTCGCGCCGGCTGCCGGATCGATTCTCGCGTCTCTCTTCGCGAGAACAGGGTGCAGTGGCAGCAGGGGGTTTGGTGAGTCTGCGAGAAAAGGAGAAGAAAAACGATCGCTGAAGATCTTTTCTCACTTTCGCGCTTTTGCCGACGAAACGCCGGATGCTGTGACGTTTTCGCGCAACAACAACCGCCATCGTGAACCAAGTAACTTTGCGCCGCGATAAAACCAGTTTCATGAATCAGTATTAATACGTAAGAAAGCAATTGATAAAGTTAATTAGATACAATTTATTATAAGCCTTTATTGTTAAGCGATTTATTTAATCAACTCTTATCGTTCTGTTTTTTAATACTGCAAAATTATCTGTACGCGATAAATTATATAAAATATATAATAATATTTTGATACGAAAATTATGCGTTCAAATTTTAGAAGGAGAAATTCCTCCTCTTTCTTCTTCTTCCTCTTTCACTTCGAGCATAATTTTCTTGTCTTGGAAGGCACATCTTTTGAAAATCGCTTATTCGCCTTTTCTGATGCGGTGCCGCCACCGCGTGCAGAAGTTCGCGCATCTGTTTGTCTCGCCGCCCCCGCACTTTGCGGAAGTTTATGTTCGAGCATACTTTTTCCTCTAGCTTTTATTTTACTTTCTATCTACCTTTCGTATTTCGAAACTACATAGAAAAGCACGAGATATTTTCTCGTAATTGGAGTAGTATCGAAATACCTATACACGAAAAATTTTTCAAAAACCGATACACATTTTTGAAATCATATTAAATATTTGAATAGGATTAATTATATAAATAATATTCTATCTTAAAAATGTAACACGCTTTTAAGCTATTAAATGTTGAAGTACAGCTTTATTAAAATATGCTTTTAGCCAAAGCGATAGGTATATAGGTTATGCTAAAGCGTGCCATTCCATTACTAACAATTAAAAAATGTATACGAAAATGGATCGAAGTGAATATTTTATTTTTGTACAGTGAATTTTCTTTCTCTCTTGCTCTCTTTTCCGCTTTGTGCTACGTTGCGTACCTTTCATCAGAATTGATCTAGCGTTGACGGCGAGTAAATTGATGATTATTTTGTCAATATGCGATTTCGCGATTGGATTTCATCGTTAATCGCCGCGACTGTACGATATAAACGAAATTTTATACTGCGAATCGAAGCGCACTGTATCTGCGCGACGCTTTCGCCGTTAGCCTATTTGCATTTGTTGGTCATTGGCAGCTTGCCTAAGCCCTAAAATGCCAACTTTTCATACTTTTCGTGAAATCTGATTGCTCTGTAGAGTAGATTATTTGACATTTTGAATTTTGAAGCAATTTTTCGGCCTATTTTGCATGTAGGCTCAGTCAAACTTGTAGATACATAAATTAGGTCTTTCTGAATTTTCAAAACAAAATTATTTATTTTTAACTTTTTGTATTAATTTTTTACTTTTTAAAAATAGATTTGAGCGTGTATAATTATACAAAGTTTATTATTAGCGTTCTTCGAAAATGGTAGAAATCTTGAAAATTGACATTTCGAAAATAATTTATTAATTTTTTTTGGAAAATATTAATATTTTTGCAACAGTTTGCAACAGTTACCTTATACTTCAGTATCACATAAAATTAAAATGTTGAATTAAAATGTGCAAACAGTCTAAACTTTTCATATACACGTAATAGAAATAAAATAGATTCCATAAGAATTTTAAAAAATAAATTCTCTATTCTACTCTACTATTGTTGTTAATTGAATAATTATAGTACTATTACAGTACTGTTTTTATCTCTCATATTACAAAAGATGACAGCTCGCGTGTAATGAATATTGAAAAAATTATTTTGACACTGTGATATTATTAATAAATTCTACAAAAAAACTGCAAAAAAATACGATTTGACGAAGAGAAAATCAAATTTTATTATCATAGAAAAGCTGAAAAAAATAATTTATATTGGTTTAGAAATAACCATTTGAAGTGGGTTAAAAGGTCAAAAAAGCATTGTACGTGCGTGCATCGCTTTTCGTGTTTCCTATATGATTATGTTCGTTGCGTGCGTCTAAAACATAACCGTTTCCTAATAATTAATACGAATTACTAAGAAATAACATCAGGTCATTTTAATTAAAAAATTCTAAACATCGATAACAGTGTCAGAAAAAATATCGAACGAGCTTTCTAGCAAACAAAGCGGTTCGCAGCTTTTTCATGCTTTCAGCGCATTTTTTAATATTGCAGCGCGAAACCATAAAATAATTCTCTCAATATTTTACTGCGAACAAATTTTTTCATCTTCCAGCAGATGGGAGAAATCATAAAAGTGTTGGTGTAATTATTTAATAAAAAATAAATAATAAATATTTGAAATAAAAATAATATATGTGTGTGTGTATATGTATTCTTTAAAATTTATGACCTTTAGTTTGGCTTGACCGTATTGAAATATTGCGAGTTTATATGTTTTAAGTTAATTTTTAACTTTGAAAATAAAAAAGCTGGACCTTCATTTCATAGATCTGCCTTAGAGATGAAGTATGTACGACGAAAGTCTTATAATTTTAGTTTTATTTTTTCTTTTATTATAAATCATAAGTGAAATTTTTTCAAATTGTTTGATCTGAATAAGTTGAAATATAATCTGTATATAATATAATGTATATCATATAATATAGTTCGTATCAGAAATATTTGTAGTCGAAGATACGACTCTGCAAATTTTCCAAAGACTGTCGTTTGAATCGTTGTCGTTTGAGCCGCGCTTGATTTGCTATTGCGAAATTAGGTAACTTTACGAAAAGACATGCAGGCAGAGCTTTGTAGTCCTGTGCGATCCTTTTATGCACTGCGCATGCACTCCGATAGATACAAAGCTTTCAGTCCATTGAACTTCTTTCCGCATCGACGTAGATATGCTGTACTTATTTGTCGCGTGAGAAGTTTAGTTTCACACAGAATACATAAAACGGTTTAAAAAAAAATGTTACCCCCATTGTCTTTATTATATTAAAAACATTTTTTTGAGAATTATAGGAATCTCGGAAACTATTTATTAGTACTAATATAAACATGATTTGTTTAGACAATTAAAATAATGAAAACTCATAATTTATATATTTGTGGCTTATTTCTATATAAAATAATCAAATCGAATTCTACAAATGCGAAAATAAAATTTTTATAATTTTCTTTTCCTAATTGCGTAGTTTAAATATTAGTAGTTACATTATTAATAATAATTATACTGAGAAAAAAGATTTTGTTAATTTAATTACCAGTAACAAATGATTTGTATAGTGATAACAATTAAATGTCGGTACCGAAAACGAATATCTAATATGATTTGTTATTTTTGATTAGTCGTAGAGATTCTTCTGTCATGGACAGAGATTAATCTGCTATTCTAATCAGTTATTATTAGTGACAGAGGCAGTCATGTTTCTGCTGGATATATTTTTATATATTTTGTTAGCTATATTGATTATTTGCAAAAGGTATAAACAATAATAATTTAGCAAATATGATTTGTATCGTAAACCGTGTATTACTTGTTACATTAACGAATAATGAAAAATGATTTATAATAATAACTGATCGATCCATTTTCCTACCAAATCATCACATTTGTTATCATTTTTATTCTAATAACAAACTCATTCTCTCATTGTACATCATTTTATTTGTAGTTTTTTAAATTAGTTTTATTTATTTATTTTTATTTTTTTATAATACGGTTTTATATAAAATCAGAGTGCAGTTTAAATTGACATACCTATCTGTATGACCTTAAACTAACTTAGTATGTTGAACGCGATGCCACAAATGCTTTAAAGCGTTTTTGATTGGTCAATTTGTAAAATTCTTTCTTCTGATTGATCAATCAAATGCATCAAAACATTTGAAACGAGACTTTGATCACAGCCCGGTTTTTCATTATCTAGTTAACTTGTGATTGATCTTAAACTGATGTTTCACCCAACGGGTTTCATCCATGACATTATTATAGATGAAGCCTGTTGGATAAAAGATCAGATTAAATCTAATAACAAGTTAATCAGATCATGAAAAAGTGGGCCATACACTAAATTTATAGAGTCAAATTTAATCTAATGTTAGTCACCATTGCTCTTACTAAATATATCGTTATTTTTTATCAAAACGATAATTAAATACACTATATCATCAAATTGATACTACTGTCAAATATAACCATTGTTTTAGTATAAAATAAAATTGAATAGGAGCAATGGCGATTCACGTTAAGTTAAATTTGACTCTATAGATTTAACAGTGTAGTGTTGCATTACAATCCTATCAAATAGCCTCTATCGGAATGGAAGGTAATATCTATTTTGAGAAAGGCTTAAAAAAAAAGAAACTGTCGCGTTACATGTTTACGTTTTGCAGAATAGTATAAAATATGCATGAATCAACAAAAAACGTTTTATATAGAAGTGAAAAGATTCTAGGAAATTTTACATAATTATATTTACTTATAAATATTTTGTACAGGTGACACCTGTGAGAGAAAAAGAATAAGAATATTTGAAGAATATGATTACTGCCTACTATGTTAGTTTTTGAGTTTTGTTAGACGTTTATTTTTGTACGAATACTTATCGTACGAAAAAGTTAGTTATTGCAAAATTACAAATAGTATTATAAAAATTATTATAATATTTGAAATTCGAAGATTCTAGTATTTATGTTTCCAAAGTTTTACTTTTAGCTTTTGTTTAAGAAATATTATCTAAAAACAAAGTAGTATCGGTACAACCTTCCTTTATTTTATTATAATAAAAATTATATACATGAAGAGTTATTAAAAGTTATTATGATTCTTTTTGTATTGATTTTATTATTATTTAATTATCTCCATGCTTTAGATTTTTTTAGATGTACTTTTTAGATCCTAATGCTCGTCTGAAACGAGAAAAGGAAGAAATTATTCGACGCAGTTTCGGCGAGCGTGCGCGGCGCGAATTGACATTTCACCTGATTGGCAAATTTTCAGTACCGGGCCGAGCAATTTTTCTGTTGACGCGTCGACGTGTTTTTCATTTCGCTCGTTTGCAAAATCAGGTTAAAAATTCATCCAGCAACTCGTCGGTGCGTACGTCTCTTCCGTTTTTATTTGTTCGGTCGCTGATTTTTTCGCGTGCACGCGCGTCAGGATTTTTCGTATGGAAAACGAAACCCTACGCGTTTGGTAATGAGAGATGGAACGTAATATATTATTTTTGTCGGGCGTACCTGTTTTCGCGAACATCGCCTGATGCAGCATTGATGAGCATGCAGGATATCGATGCGATAACAATTACGAATTGACGGCCATCGATAAAGAAAAAAAAGAAAATTTCTTTTTATAAATTATCTTTTTTTTAACAACAAAATGACGAAGAGATTAACGAATATTTTTTATCATGCAGATCGTAACGTTATTTATGAGACGTTTGAAATGATTTCAATTTTCATATTCACGCTTTCATACAGTACTCACGTTGAAACATGTGGATGGATCTTTAAGATTATATAGCGTGCAAATCGCAAAGTATCAAGCGCAATATCGGATACAAAAGGCCCTTTCTTTCGCACGTTTTTACGATGTCACAGTACAAAGCTACTGAGAATGTTCCGGGAAAGTTCAAGAGGAAAATTCTCGCCGAAGTGAAAGGCCTCTTTGTACCACCGATCGTCATTATCAAGTTTCAGAGGCGCGCCTCACTTTTACGAAAATTTTAAAGCAAGAGAGACTATTTTGTTATATTTTTAAATAAATTTTTTTTTTAAATTTAACTGTTGGCGAATATATCGCGAACATTTACCTTTTGGGACATATGACACGTGTTTCTCGTGAATTTGCACATGTAAAATAAACAAGTGAAATAAAAATTAAAAAAAATATTGAAAAGAGTGCGAGGTTAATTACGGTTGCAATAATTTTTAACTGCATTTTTTGCATTATTTTTGAAAATTTCTTAGTATTGCATGGTATTTTTCCAAACGTGTTTTATATTTTGTTTGGTTTGTTTTCTTCAAATTTAATAAGAATATTGACGCGTACAGAGGCACACGTGTAATAATTAAGCAGCATTAAATGTACTGAATTCTTAGTCAAGATTAAAAAATAATTAATATACAAATTAAATTAAATTAAATCTTTAATTTACAATATAAATACCTAATATACATATCTCATTACTTTTTCAGTTATATTATACGATCCATTCTATTATAATGTGTATATTTCTTTAATTG